>BMAW01087746.1:1294255-1312813 GCA_019974015.1 Nephila pilipes
ATATATATATATATATATATATATATATATATATATATATATATATAATTTGTGTCAGTAGTTACACAAAATGTAAGAAATTGACAAAAGAGATGATGATGATATGATGAGAATAAACGCGCTTTCTGAAAGAGAATATCAAATGCTTTGTCCATTTAAAAACTTAAATAAAAAAAGCAGACTTATGTAACAATTCTAGATTCTTACGTCCCTTGTAAAACGCAGTATATATACTAAACATATTTGATATATCACGGTTCACAAATCTTTGCTTTGTAAAACGTGGTAATGATTTTATAACAGAGTGATATATAAGCTCTTACATCTTTTTCTTTTTATGTATTTTTACAATGAAACTAAATTTTTGTGTTTATTAAACAGGTCAGTTTGAAGAGGAGGCTCAACAATTAGGAAGTTATTTTATTAATAATTATGATCTTCAGACAGTTCTGAAAAATTCAAAGGACAAATAGAACTATTATTTATCTTAATATTATGAACGTAGTAAGACTTTAGAGATAAATCAGAGAGATCTTATTTCGGAGATTCTCTGATAAGAAAACCTACCGTGTATGAATTATTCAAATGACAGAAATATGATAATAATGATAATTTGTAAAATGATGCTAATAATATGTACAATGATGCTGATAATATGTACAATGATGCCGAGAAGATAATGGCACCCGGTCCACCGTAAATAAAGAACATTCGCTGAATATTTTTTTGACGGTGATGAATATTAGAAATTGTTGTCCTTTGAAAAATGTAATATTTTAGTTAAGTAAAAAACTGCTAGATCAAAAATATTTCCCTTTTCAGAATATATTTAGCATTTAATAAGGATTGTTATACAGAATTTCGAAGGAAAAGAAAAAATTAAGTTAAAATATCTCAATTCAATACATTCTATTTAATATTAAATACAAAATATGTATTAAAAGACTTTTATTTTTTCAGCTTTTCAAAAATAATTAGTACAAATCATAAAGAAGGAATAAGAACCAGTCAAGCATATATAGTGAAAATATCATTCACGGCGAATCAATATGTAGCGGCCGGGTTTAGTCTTTAGATTGTTTCAGTTCTCCTTTGAAGCTTTGCAATCATACAAGGTTCGAAAAAGCTTTGTGAAAAAAAAAAATGGTGGTCCTTTAACTTCAGTGGGATTCTAATCAGAGTTATGAATAATATTGTCCTGATTATAACAAGGAAATAATAAGTGTTTGGATGAAATTTATACTTAGTCATCCCTGTGGATTTAATGTGATTCTAAAATAAGATGTCACTTTCAGTCTTGTTGTTTGGCGGATATCAACTTTCACATTCATGTCATATTCTCAAGGAATTAAAACTCAGTAAGCGCTTAACAATGAATAACGAGGAACAAGTACAATTAGGGAAAAAAGATTCTCGACTTAAAATTGACATTATATTGATCAATTGTTCCTGATGTTAGTTTTATGAAATATTACAGTTAAAATAAGAATATAATTGGTTCCATGAGAAAAATAATTTTTTTCTTAGATTATAAACTTTCTGGTGTTCGACTAAGTTAAATTTAGTAATATTAATGAATAGGTACTTTTTAATTTATGTGATAAAATCTGAAATCTTGAATCTAAAAAGTTATGTTTGACTTATCTCAATGAATCATAGCAATAGTTAACAATCCCATTGAATTTCATTGAAAAGATCTGAAATCAAAAACTCATTTTTATTTTATTTTATTTCATTTTTACTCTTCTAATATTTAACAAGGGTTTTTCGAAAATGAAGTTTGTTTTGAGATTCTAGCACTACATAATCATTTCTTAAACGTTCAATTTGGTCCTTTTTAAATTTTCTTTATTTCTTTAAATAATGAAAGATGTTTTTTTCTATTAAATTTCCAATACATAATAAATCATTATTCCATCTAAAAATAACAATGTACTGATAATTTTGATTTATTGTTTTCATTAGGGAAACTCCCCTTTTTTTAATTATTAACTTTAATTCTTTCAACAAAAAAATGTCCAATACAAATAAAATTTAAGGAAGAACTAAAATTTTCCGACAAATAAGAAGCTACAATAAATTTATTCAAAAAAAAAAAAAAAAAAAAAACACTGCGAATTTATATAGTATCATTTAAAAATAATTATAATTCTTTGAAAGTTTATTTTTGTCTCATTTTATTCAAGGAAAGATATCTACTAAAAATATTTTTCCAGATTTTAAGGGGGAAATTTTGATTTGTAGTTCAAATACTAAATTTTTTTTATTACATTACTACCTTCATTAAAATTTTACTTTAACTTAAAAATCAAAAACTGATTAAACAATAATAAGAACAAAATATTTAAAAAAATATTCTGGGATTTCATAGGAAATTTAATTACCTAAAATTGTACTAATATCTCACATTACAGAAACATTACATATAATGAAGTCAAGACATTTTCCGATAAAATAACAAGCTTATCAGTATTTATTTGATTCCAATCCATTTCGCCATTAGGAAAAAATAAAACCAATTTACAACTTAATATTGTAAAACGAATTTTTTTCCTTTAACATAGACCAATTTTTGACAGAAAAATTTTGGGTTTGAAAGTATGAAGTTATGACATAAACCTTGGAGAGCTTGGAAACATATTTTTTCAAATAAATATTTGTAGTAAGTATGAATTTTCAAATAAATATTTTAAAATTTTTAATTGAAAGTTGATTAAAATTTATCAAAGTAAAATACTAATGAGAATTTATTAGGTATATTGTGGATGCATGTGCATGATTACTTTAAATGCTTAAAATAAAGAAACCACACATTTTTGCTTTAGATGTAATAAAAAGGAAAGTGAGCAATTACCCCCAAAAATTACGCTCATGAGATTAATAAGGAATATTTTTATAAACATTAAAACTTTCAGTATGAAGTACCTGTAACACAAACACAATTTTTCTTACCATTTATATAAGCTTAAGTTATATTTCTAATAAAACGATTTTCGTACGAGCATGAAGCCATATCATTAGCCCAATACGAGTATCTCAAAACAAAGATGATATGAGAACCATTTGGGCCAATTTTTGATACTTTCTGCAAATAATTTTTTAAAGTGTTGACCATAAATGAAAAATCCCAAGTCCTTACTCTATATTCAGAATTCATTAATTACAATTTTTTTTTTTGTTCTGAATATAATACAATTTTAAAGACAATCTTACTCTTTAATTGATAATATTCCCAAATTATCAATTGCAACTTTAATGTTCTTGATATGATACAATTTTGAAGACAAGCTCTACACTAATTTAACATTAAAATCCATATCTAATTTCATTTCAAATACAACTTTTTTTTATAGTTTTTTTTACATATATAAAACTTTGATGTGCATTATTTTTTAAAATTTTCTTGATATATATTTTTAAAAATATTTTAGTGTTTCTTTTTAAATCACATTTTGTTGAAATTTATCAAAGATTTTTATTTAAGTATCTTTTTAAATTAATAGAGCTTATAAAGCTTTACTTCATCGAACTCATTATTTTTTTTCAAAGATTAATGGTGAGAAATATATAGATTATGTTTTAAAAAAAAACTGCTGCTAATTGGATACTTAAAACTAGTTTAGAGATAATTTAAAACGATTGAAAAATGCAAAGTATATTTTTGCATATAAATTTGATTTGAAAATTTTTCAAAGAAAGCATTCCGTATAATAAATTATCAACGTATTTTTGTACTGTAAATCAGAGTCTTAATTTAATTATTTTTATATCTTAACTACATATTTACTTAATCGAGCTCCGTGTTATGAAAATATTATACAGAATGTTTGATAAATAATTTGAAATAATAATTTTAATGGTATGACGTTCCGTTCTCGCTTCTATTGTTTAGTAGAGCAATCGAAAGTTAATAAAGTTCTGTCACTAATTAAAAAATTTGATTAATCAACTTCTTAACTAATTTTTACTTATCCTGTTAGAATAAACAAATATCAAGATGCTTATCGCGAGAAAGGAGCAAACCCTCACGCGTCTTCTACAAAAGATATTTAAAAATGAATACGTATCAAACTGGGTTTTTAAAGTAGTTTCGAGTCTAGACCTAATCTTACATCAATCTCAGCGTACGCACAGAACTAATCCCGTAGTTCAAATCTTCCTAACTCTCTCCCTTTCTATTAACTCCCCGTTATCTCACAAATCTTCTTCACTAGACTTCACTATTTCTATTCTGAATAATATAAATTACAGTTTCATCACAAGAAAAGATTCTGCAACTTCAAAAAAAAAATCACGTGAAAGTTCTAAAAGGTTAGGTGAAAGGAAATACTCCATTCTAATGGCAATAAAAATGTATTTAAATATTACAAATTCAGGGAGATGAGCAATTTTAAAACATATATCATCAATATTTTTAGTATTTTCATACTTTTTCTTAATAAAAGTACTGTCAAATGAAGACAATAAAATAGAATCTGCCTTGACCTATTGTAATTTACGATTGTTTTCTTGAAGACGATAGAAGAATTGCTGTATTGAATTTAAGATCATCTACGATTTGTGCCAAAAATTGCATTTCTTATGTTAGTGTTTTATACTAAATATTTTTGTTATATATAGATTCATATTGTTAAGCATATGTTTGAATTACAAAGAAAATTAAAATGTTTAGCAATTAACGACACTTAATGAATGCTAAAGGTATTCTTAAGGATGAATAAATATATTCTCAAGAAAAGAAGAAAAATTACTTTAAATGTTCTGATTAAAATTTTTCAGTATTTTTTTTTCTTTATTTCAATTTTTTTTTTTGTTATTATCAGTATTTATAAGAAAATCAAATATTACAATGAAATTCTACTATTTGTGAGAAACGTTTTCTCATCTGATTTTTTTTTTTTTTAAAAAAAAAAGGGAGGTGTTCATAATGTGTAAAAAGTCATCAAATTTTGGATTTTAAATATTTTAACTATAAATGATAGAAAAATCTTACCACTTAAGTAATTTTACTATATTTTAAAATTTAATTATACTTATTAAAATTCATATTATACTTCAATAACAGGATAAGAAAAATGCTTTGGAAAGTAATTTTTTTTTTCACTTAAATCATGTAAAACATTCGATTATTAGTTATATTCTGTATGATATAGAATTATATTCCCATTCAATTACTCTGTTTATTCTGAAGAAAAGGAAAATTTCATCTAAACTTTAAATAACATGCGTGTTCTCGAATATGTTTTTACATAATTGAGGATAAAATAGCATTGTTATCGCGTAATAATAGCAATAAAATATTGTCATTAAATTCTAAAGCTAACTATATGAATTAAAACTGGGTTTTCATTTGTAATTCGAAGGAGGTGAATGTAAGCAATTTATTTGAATAAAACATTTGTTCTATTACCTGTATTAAAATATTATTACATGTATGTGTATTCTTACGATTTTAAGAGTTTTCATTCTTAGAATGGTATAAGAACAATTTTTTTTTAATGATGGTACATTTTCAATATGGCAAGAGCTCTTCTCCTTTTCTTTTAGTTTCCTTAAATATTATTCCATAACTACATATTCAGATTTTCATAACAATGAAATCCAGTTTCAAGTAAAATATAAGACAACCCTTTGTGTCAAATTACTTTGAATTATCTTTTTGTGTAGTTATCTTCTAGCGTGCAGTAGGATCAATCACATTTATACAAAGCTTTTAAGTTTTTTTTTCACTTTAATAATAACATTAGGAAACACAAGTATTAGATTCACAGAAAACTATACTTTTCAGTAAATTAATTTCTGATTTTTCACTTGAAAATCTATACTTATTATAGATAGCATTGACATTTTTAGACTTTCCAATCGTTTAAGAATAAAAATTATTTGCATTATACAGAGAAAAAATTCTTTCAATTACGAATTTTGATTTTTCATCATTTCTTAAAGAGTCTTTTACTTGATCTATTTACATGGCCAGCAAAGCGCTATTTCAAGTCCTTATTATCTCAGAGAACGTCATGTAGATTGATGTTGGGCTGATATATGTTCGATCGTCGAGCTTTAAAGTTTTAGCGTGATGTGGAACCTTCATAAATGAGGTATTTCGTAGTGTTGCGATAGTAGTTCAAAACTTCGATTACCATTTGTCATTACCTAATTGTTTTTCTGTAATGTAAAACAAAGCGATTATTTCCGATTAGTCAAATATGAGTATTGTTTTATTCTACGTATAGTTCTATTACATTATACATAAAAAGATCGTAATATAAATAATATTCCAACAAATAATCATCAAATAATATTTTTCGTGGAATTTCATTATTTTATAAAACGTGAAATAAACATTTTCTAGATTTTTGTAACGCAGACTATTTTGAATTAATATGTTAACTAAAAATTCATTTTTATAACTAAAATTCTTAGAATAATTTTTACTTCTGTAAAAACTGTAGATGTATCAATAACTATTTATATAACTATGTAGATAACAGTAGCTGTGTAGATGTATCAATAATTACATAAATAGTATCAATAATTATGAAGTATAATTACTAAATCAACCAGAAAGGATGTATTGAAATTAGTTTTATTTTGTTTGATGTGTAAAATGTTTACTCCGTTATTTACGCTTTTAAATAAAATTAGAAAAAGTTATTATACTTTTGTCAAGAATAAAACCAATTAAAAAATTTATATTTTAATATATATATATATATATATATATATATATATATATATATATATATATATATATATATTGTGTGTGTGTGTGTCATAAGAAATGTTAAAACTTGAACAAAATACTTGAAAAAAATTATTGTTCCATCATTGTTTCAATTATATATAATACACCAAACATACGGTGCATACACATTTACATTCATTTTTTCAGCATTATAAAAATAAATCCTTTTTTGCGACGGACGTTTTACCATATTCTTAAAGATAGGAATTAATTGTGATAAGTAATGTGGATATCAGAAATAATACACCACATAACTTTTCTTAGATGATGGAAATGTCTCGATATTAAATCGTTGATATTTGTGTTTTAAATATCGTTTTTAAGAAAACAATTTAAAAGTTGTAGGGGATAAGAGGTCCTATTCACATGAACTCCTCTTCGTTGTACATGCATATGTATATTAGCTCTTATGAATATTTATTGTAATTACAATTATTAAATCAAGCACACAAACTCTTTATAGAAAATAAGGATTTTTTTGTCAATATTTCTTGAAATTAATTAAGTACTAAACAATTTTATAATGAACAATTACAATTTATAAGGTCCTTTTCTTTCTTTTTATATGTACTTTTTCTCACTATATTAGCAGGATTCAAGGTGTTGGACTGTTTGAAAATTGCCACCACTATTAAATAATAAAATACAAATAATAAAAATAAATTTGAATTTGTTGATCCTTATTGAAGTTCAGTTTAATTTTTTTTTCATTTATGATAGTCAACTTCTTTATCCCGTCTTCCATTTAAATTTTCAGAATTTGCTTAACATTTAAATTTTTTATTCCGTAATTTCTTATCTGACTGACTAATTTATTGATTTCATTTAACCATAAAATTTACAAGAAACAAATATTAAATATTTATTACGGAAAACAAAACTTTTATAAATTACCTGAATTACATTTTTAGTGTGTCATGTATTTATAGCGATAATATTTCAACAACGTAATCGTTATGACAGCTTTTAAAATTATTTTGATTCATTATTTTGTTTAATAATTTCTTTTGGCTTAAATGTTTAATCATCTGTTCAGTTGTAAATTGTTAGTTTTATTTTGGATATTTTCTAAAAACAATATTTTCTAAATAATCAATAATAAATTTGAATTTTGACTGATTTTCACTTTTGGGTAAATTATGTCATTATTTATATTCAATTAAGAAGGTAAACTTATTTTAAGTAGTTCCAAAATCAATGAGTCAAAATCTGGAGCATGAAAAATAAATTAAGAACTATATAAATAGGTTTTTATTAATTAAATAATTCACAAATTCTTAGCTTGAGACATTTAATAAAAATACATATACCTTAGTTTGAGATTTGATGTAAAATACATATATCTTGTTTTTGAGATAAACATAATAATAATTAATTTAACAAAATTCAGAATTAGATGCAAGTTTCAACTAAGAAACACGAAAAGTTAGAAAATTATTTTGATATTTTCCTTTTAGTAAGAGAAATATAATTCATAACATTTTAATTTCTCCTCCAGACTACATCTAAAAACGCAGTTATATGAATAAAGAGAACAAAAAATTCAGAACTTAACTATAAAATGATAGCTTTTTAAATATCTTATTCAGAAAATAACGGGGAAAAAATATAATGGAATTTGTTTTAGTTTCATAAATCTGCTATAATTTTTTTTTCTAATATAAAATTAAATCTTGCTTACAGAGATACATCATAAAATTATATTTTCATTGTGTTAACGTACTAAAATATTTCGAAAGTGTACTATATTTGTGGAGGAAAGGTTATTGTTCTATTTTTTTTACTTAGCAAGGAATCTTAACTTCAAATTTCCTCAGTAGACATGTATTACCAGTTACATTTACAACATAATTAATAATAAGTGTGATCGTGTTTGTGCATTTCCATATTACAACTGCTTTCACTTTCTGTAATGAGTAAATTTAAGTTGTGACGTTGAGCTCTTGAGTTAAAAAAATCATATGCCTGGGTAAGTCAGTGCGTGTTAATGCTCAGACTTGCGCTGCTATTGTTTCTCCTCGGCTGGAATTATAGCTCAAAATTCTATCTGAGAAATAACGCTTACCAATTAAATTAACCCTCGTACCCTGAATGAGTCTAATCAACCCATATCTGTTAATTTATTTCGTGATTGCTGCCATGGGTTTCAATTATGACATATTTCATGTATTTTCCTCAAACAGGTAAACTTCTGTAGCTTATGACTGCTTCAGACACAGTTTACTTGACTGGGTCTAATAGAACCATATAAAAATACATAGATATGCATATAAATGTAAATATAGTAATTTTGGATGGTCTGCATTGCAAATATTGCCCAACAGATATAACGTGATAAAAATATATTTTCCTAATTATTTGATTTTCCACTAAATATTATTCAAGTTTCATATGGGTTCGAGAAAGAACAAGTCGTAAACCCTCCTTTCAGCTATGCACCCATAGATCAAATTTTTAAATGAGAAAGAAATGAAACCACAGATATAATTTTACTTTGTAACTAATCCTCCTCGTTGTAAAGAGACACATATTCAATAAAAAACAAGGGCTGATTTTTATTATCCAATAAAAATTAGCCCGCAATGTTTAACCAATTTATTCGAGTCTTCGAATAATCAACATCAAAATAAATTAAATACATGTATATATATGTAGTGATTTAACTTAATTCCCTTAATTTCTCACTTAAATAATTTAATTTACTAAATTTGCCTATTCTCTCCTATAAACGACAATGTTCGTTCGTATTTCCTGATACAATTCCTATTCTTTTTGAATAATTCAATCACCCGTTCTAAAGAATTCGCTGACAATGCTCTCTTCCCATGGAACAGACTAGTAGGGACGATCCCTACCAGACTTTAAGTCTATGCTTATCTTCCCTGGAAGTCCCTCCATTCAGACAGTTTGGACTCTGACGTTTAACTGAATTTTCTCTCATGTAAATATTAAAACACAGCGAAAAACGCTCTCTCTTCTTATGCTTCTCTTCTCTTCATTCTGATTCTCTCTTACACTCGTCCTCTCTCTCTGATGATCATCTGAGATTTGTATGGTAATTTCGCTTCGACCTTTAGTGGCCAAAGCCCGACTGAAGTCTGCTACAATATGGAAATAAAAGTATTTCGGCCATGTATGGAATGATTCATTAATATTGAACAAACGTTAAAGTAACATTATAACGTTATATTTATATACTCTTTTTTGACCTTGTGGTAGTAATGATGTTTTGCTTTTTCGGTATTTAATTTGTACTTTTAAGCACTTCATTTCTTAAGGCTCCCGTCTACCGGCCATTTTGATTTCGTGAACGTAATGTCCTATGGAATTTCGACTACCGTTCCCAAATCTTTACTATTTTGTCTATTTAAATAAAATAAAAAGCATTTGAAAAGAGAAAAAAATAATGAAAGCTTCTGTTGAATTACTTTTTTTCCTCCAATTTTTCAAAATATTTTTTTAAAAATCCGGAATACTCCCAAACGAATTAAAATAGGGGTAAAAATTGGAGGAAAAAAGTAACTCCGCAGAAGCTTCATACCTTTTTCAGACTTTTTATTACATTCAAGTTGATAAAACAGTAAAAATTTAAGAATGGTAGTAGAAATTCCATATGATTGACATTACGTCCACGAAATCAAAATGCCGGTAGACGGGAGCCTTAAGATTGTCTACTCACCTGATTGAATCTTCATATAGTAAATTTTTTGTGAGTAATGGCCTACATTATTTTCGTTACTTTTGGATTTTTTGCTACTTCTTCAATTCTTATGAATGAATAACTTATTATTGTTTCTTTATTTTTATTATTATGCTATTTTGTACTTTGGATATTTTCTATTCAGCTTACCAAGTCACTAAGGATATCTTTTTCCATAAGGAACTTGTAAAAAATCCAAATAAACATCACATAAAATCTCAATAACAATGAAAAAGAAATTGGCAGCTATAGTAAATGAAAAACAAAAGATAACGGGATGAAAATAGAAAAGAATGTCAAAATAGAAAGGAGCAAAGAATGCGATTCGAAGAGAAATTGAAAAGCGCTAACGAAGAAATGTCATTTGATTAGCGCCTCTTTGATAAGAGCATTTACGAGTGCACCGTAAATTTAGTTAGAATAAAGAACAAACTGTATTAAGAATATTGGATGTAATTCATTAAAAATTCATAATTAAAAATTATCTTACTTCTCAATCTTTTAGATACTCAAAACCACTAACAAAAATCTAATATTGAACGGTTAGAGGGATTAGAAGAAAGAAAAATGGATGAGAGTTATTAAAGGTATGCGCTGTCTAATTTAATAAACACAAAAATGTGAAATAAAGCTAAATAAAAATATTTGTTATGATCTGGAATAAATATAAACCGCAGTGCTGTATGTGTGTAGATTTAATCGATCCTTACAGATAAGACGTAACTTTTTTTTTTCTCAATAGAGCACGAATGTAAATTGAATAAAATTCACCTTCGATTAAAGTAAAATAATATGTACAAAAATTATAAATTATTCGCATGAATAAAGTCTCAAAATTTCTTGTTGCTAACGTTGAAATACAACAAAGAGAAGAGAAACTTCTGCCGGTTATGTATTATGTGAATATCATGTGCATTGCAATGCCCCAACTCAAATAATTTCTTCTACTTCTCAAGATATGACTAAGAACTAAACTTTTAATAAAAAAAACAATTATAATTAATGCATTGAAAGTTTCCTTTATGGTAGTTTCAGTATTTTCTTCTGATACGCTTTTATCAGAAAAATTATTGGATTTGGCTCACAATAACATGAATGCAAAAAGTGCTTTGTTAACTAAAATCTTCCATGCATACGATACAAAATATTTGTATGCATCACTGACACAGGTATTAAATTTAGGACGAATAAGTACATATCGTATTGTGTATTATTTATGCAGTTTTATGTTATCTGATTGTTTTGCAAGTTTATTTATGGAACGATGACTGAAGTATCGGATAAATACTTCGCTTGCAGAAATTTCAATTCTTATTACCTTTCATTTTATCTCCCTTTCTAATTATATTAACTGTGAGATTTTTACACAATTGAATGCTCACCATTTCAATTTAATCGACAAAATACAGATTCACAGTAGAAGAAAATTTTTAAAAGTAATTATGACTTTTTCTATCACTCATTCATTTCCAAAGTACAAAGCATGAAGATAATGCGTTTTCTGAGCTATTTAAACCTGTATATCAAATGAGATAGGCAGACATATTTTATGCAAACATAAAATTTTATAGAGTCATTTCTAATTATTTAATGAAATTCATATTTTATAAAATGATTTAAAATTTTAAAAAATTCAAAAAATATTTTTCTTAAATTTTTGATTATTTCGGATTATAAATTTTTGATAAAATCCATATTTTAATTGAGCAATAAAGGGGATTAAATATTTTTCACTTAAAGATTCAATTTAGGGAGGGGGATTGTCTTATATATATATATATATGTGTGTGTGTGTGTGTGTGTGTGTGTGTGTGTGTGTGTATGAAAATCATCGAAGAAATTATTTCACAACCTGCGTATGAATTCACAATTTTCTCATATAATTTTCTAAATTTTAGGGAATTTAAATTCGGAATTAGAAAATACCGAGGTTCCTGAATTTCTCGTATTAATCTCTACAAGCTTAGGTTTAAAAATTAAAAAAAAAAAAACATTTTTTTTTCTCAAGACTATACATTTGAAAAATCAACAAGGAGAAATTTTACTATAGTTGTGATTCAGATTTTCCGCCCTCGTTTTTGCAACATGCTAGAACATCTGCGTATCCACAAACCACGGAAGGTACTATTTCTATCAACCATACTCAAGGTTGACATCGTAATAGCAGAGATAATTGGCTTAGCACAGTCCCCACAGTAACTTAGATTATATCCGCTGCAGAGAGGTAAAGTGGAGGCCAAATATTTGGGTTTAGAATTTGGAGTGTGCTGCTTAACATGATTAATTGCATAAATTTAAAAATTAATAACGAATAAGTGTGAATAGTTGCAGTAAGATTTTTCTTCAAAACTCAACTGGAATAAGTGAGATATTTTTAACATTTTTAAACATAGTTTATACACTACATTTTTTTTTATTTTCAGCTTCTTGCAAAACGATAATTGTTCTTGAGTGTTATCATAAAATAAAACTATTTCTTTACTTTATTGTTGTATCGGAGAAGTATTAAATTTATAGTTAATTAAATAAATTTATGTTATAAGCCTCTCTCTCTCTTAAATTAAATTAATTACATAATTAATATATTACATAGCATATTTCATAAAATTTGTTAGTGTTTATGAAATTTGCTCATCAAATGTTTTAAACAACAGCAAAATTAATTTATTTACAAGAAATAACGTCGTCAATTTTTTATATTTGAATGCAAAATAATGAATTCTAAGACATTTGTTACACAATAACATAAATATACTGCGAAATGAATCCAAAAGTTACATAAACAACAAATAAATAAACGAGTAACAAAAAATTATATGGAGTACTAAGAAGAAAAATCTTATGAATATTTTCCTCCGGTCTAAAAATGCTCAAGTTCAATAAACAAAACATAAGGTAATTATGTGCTATATATATAACTTCTCAATCTTATTTGATTCTTATAAGTGGTAATTAAAAGTAATTAGTTCAAAAGCATGCAGAATTTTCTAAAATTCTGTAGGGGTTTTAATAGTAAATAAGATTTTAAAAAAGCAAAACGATGACTTACCTGTTCACTGAATCAACATCTTTTGAATTTGTAATACTCTTATTAATCGACATAAAATAAGCAAACAAATCTATTCAAAAATCCCGAAACTTTTTTTTTCTTTAGAGTGCGATTAAAAATAAACTAAGTTATACACTTTCAATTTCTTCAAACACTTTCGTTATTCTGTTAATCATTATTCACGAATCTATTCAAGCCATTCTTCCAAACTTCCAGCACTGACATGGATAGCTCTAACTTGAGAATTTTTAACGCATTTTTTTTAACCTTTATAATCAGTAAGTCATCTAGAAACAATTAATCGCCACAATCAAGATCTGAAGAAATAAACTTTTTTTTCCACCTTTTTTTTTTTTTTTATCACGCTCGTTGATCACTTTTTTCTTCTACTACCTTCTACATGAATGAAAAGGACAATTAACACGAATGCGGCATAGGCGGCGAAAAGTGAAAACGAAAAGCTCCTACAACCCGGTTTCGGATCAGCATCCCCCTCTGACCCAGCGAAACCGTGTCGCAATCATGCAGCAGCTTACTTCCATCTATTACTAGTTCAGTTGCTGTCATACTGTTTCGGGTCACAACAGAGGAAACAGCATTTCTCTCGCATCGCATCATACTAAAAACGCCCTTAATATCTACTTATTGTCGTTTTTAGACATGCTGAAAAAATTATTTCTGCAGTCTTCAATAAATTATCTCGACACGCTTTTCTTTTGTTCATATTCAGCTACCAAGTAAAGTAGCTCATATAAACAAAATACGTCATTCATATACTAGCTTAATCAAGATTCGAAATGCCTTACTTAGTGTTTCATTAGCGTTTTTAACAATTGTCTAACAAATAACCATAGTTTCGTATCTTGATAATATTTATTATTTGTCATGCAATAATTAATGTTTTAAAGTTTTTAATGAAAATAAGGGATTTGATACTGTAAAAGGAGAAAAAGTGCCGGGTTTTTAAAATAATTATGAAAAAAAAAAGCATTCATAAATGAACATGGCTAAAGATCTTATCATTTCGAAAGATTTATATTTTTGTTTGAATCAATGCAACGACGTTGCAATGAAATTTGTTTGAATCAATGAAAAACGAAGCATTCATAAATGCGCATGCCTGAAGTTCTTATCATTTCCAAATAATTATATTTTTGGTTTAATCAATGCAAATTTTAATAACTTCTCGGGAAGAAACTGATATTAAATGGGAAATATATTTTCATTACGAAATGCTATGCAAATTACATAGAAATAACGTGTGAGAAAATTATTTATTTATAGCTATTATTATGAGGAAATCGATTCCCTTATTAGAAGGTTTGCGATTAATCAAAACTCTATGAAATCAGAAAATTAACAATAAATTGCTATGCACTTAAAGGAAAAAATTTCTTCCGTTATTATATAAACACGTTACATCACTTATTTCTTAAAAACGGAATGATTTTAAGTACGTACTATCTTCAATTCCAGAAAGATGCATTGCGTATAGTAATTTTTTTCAGTAAATTTTCATCACTTAAATTATAATTTGGTCTGAATACCAAAACATATGCAATCCTGTTACTAAATTAATGCTTCTGTAGTTTTAAAATTGATATTTATAATTTTATAAATCATTTCAACAAATAAAACAAAAGGAAACTTCTGCTTTAAAAATATTTTTTGAAACAATAGAATTTTAAACAGTGTTCTGTAACAAAAATGTAAAACAAGATAAAAGGTGAAAAAAATTATTACTACTACTTGAAATACCATTCGTATAGTAAAAAAAATAATAGCTATTTTTAATCTCTATGTAAATTTCGCAGAACTCCATGAAACTCATTATATCAGAAATAACATAAAAAAGATGGATTCTCAAAGAGAAATTTAACAATCAAATTGTCTATAAATGATTTTTTTTTTCAAACTGGAAAATGAGAATGTAGTTTATAATCGAGATTTCAGTAAGAAAATTGAAAAGAAATATTGCTTCATCTAAGTGCTATTTGGGCTAATGGATTCCAGATATTCTTCAACATTATTTTTTTTTGCTGTAGGACTCGATTGTGTTGAAATTTAATAAGATTTTCTATTCATGTTATTATTTAAATACGAGTTTTTTCCTAATAATATTACCGCCTCATTTAATCTCTACCATTCACCCTATCCATGCATTTATAGACATTTAACTCTTCAAATTAATTTTGAATAGGTGAAGACTGAACTTGATACGATCAAAAGATAAAGACATTTGAGCTGATAGCTTATTCTCTAAATTTCTTACCATTTTACTTGAAGATTTTGAAACTCAATCTTTATTGTACTGTGAATTAAAATTAAAATCTATGATTATTATTTTTTAAACACTCCATTACCAAGCTACTGTTGCCTAGTCTATTAGTTTAACCAATCCTAATCAAATCCTAACCTATATTAATAAGCGCAACTTATTTTGTTATGTGCATATGTATGAGCAAATGCATGCACGTGTTTGTAACTATGCGAACTTATTTTCATATAGAGATTTTTTTTTCTTTCTGAAAAAATGTTGATGAGTATCGATCTTGGTTCGTGACATTAGTGAAAGACAACGTTAAATATATACATTTTAAAATTATTTATTCATTCAATAAAGAAATGGTAATTTGTATTTCAATATTATTTGGAATAATAAAGTTTTAGCTTCAATTTTGATTTAAAGTACATGATCTGCCAAATAATCATTTTTTTTTATTGTTTGAAAAAAATTCTACGTATATTTATACTTTAATTGTGTACAAATTTTCAAATGTTCTTTACTGTCCATCTTTATCTACCTGTCTCCTTTCAGCATTTGATATGTTGATTGCAAGTAGGGAAGAAATCTAGTTTTGGGCTAAACAGGATAGCACCTTTCTCCTTGAACAAAATTCCTAAAAGAAAATTTTTCACTCGCGATATTAAGTATTTGTTCCTTTAAAATCGATACTGCCCTTATAATCATGCGGAGCCTTAAATATTCGATTCAAGCATAATATGAAAATTTAAAGTATAAGATGTTAGTTGAAAAATTGATTCCATCACGAGAGGCTGGTTCAAAATTAAAACATGTTTTCATAAATTAGATTTTTAATCCAGACCAAATGAGCAAATTTCCCTTACAAATACTTAACACAATCTGTGTTTTGTTTATTTCATAAAACATAAATACTACTTAATCCGAAATTGATCACTGAAATTATTTTGTATAATCAATATATGTTTTCAATTTATAAACTCATTATTTTACGAATTATATTAATTCCTATATCATTATTTATAAATCATATCTGTAATTTCCTTTTTTTTATTTTTTGAAATCCTTAATTCATTTTAAAGAATAGTAAAATATTCTAAGATATCCTACTTCTTTTAAAAATTTTTATTTCATTCTTACATAAATTAAACATGCTAAAAACTAAAATCAAAGATGTTATACGATTTTATTTTAGAAGAGTTTCAAAAGATTCTGTTTTTTTAATATGGTTCGTTATATTCATTTAGAACATTATAACTCAGCATTTTGACATTGTTTTTTTTCCCTTCAAAATATTTTAAATTGCTTCTAAACTTGAAGATTTATGTAACGGCTTCCAATTTGTTTGAGCTTTACATCGGAATTAAATATTAATTTTTATTTTCAACAATTTTACTTTATAACCTTGAGCACACCGTTTTCTACAGATTATCTTTTATATACAGAGTAAAGCAGTTTTTAGATATACTTAACAATTAATTTCTAAGCATTCAGAATTTTATTCATCTTTATTCAGCTCTTCATTTAGAAAAATTCGGATCACCTTTCAGATTTTTATAGATGTTAAATCATTTTTTTTATCATTCTTATCTAAACAAGTTATTCTTACTATAAAATTTGCGAGGAGAAAACGAAAATTTACTCTTATGTAGTATAAGTATTTATATTTATTAGAGTAATAGTACACCAATATAGTTAAATAATCTAATTTTTCTCCACTTTTCAATTTCAAAAGCCTGATTTTTTTTACTTAGAATTCAGTTTTAATGAAAAGTAATAGCAATTATGATACAATTATGTTCTGAATAAGAATTTTAACTTATTTTTTCTCATAAATCTTTCATTATTTTCCCTTTTAGTGTTTCATAGTTTCATGTTTGACGAGATACTCGAATGATTTTTTTGATTGCAAATACGATGAATTTTTCGTGAAACGATGATCAGGCAAAACAGCTTTAAAACATGTTACTTCTATTTCTTAGACAAATTGTAAATTTCAAATTCCTGATTTAAAAATGTTTAAAAGGGATGTGAATGATTGTCCTTTTCCTTTTCCTATGTCAAGTTAAACCTATTTTAATCTATATCACGTCTTCAACTTACTCTTGCCCTACGTAAATGAAATTGAACCACGTGAGAGATTGATACGTTAAAGATGCAATGAAAACTTGAAATTAAACACTGATATGTTCTTCCTTCGTGCATTTATTTAAAACAATAAAAAATTGTTTCTGAAACACGTTAAAATTCGTAAAATAATCTAATGTAAGAGATAAATTTAAAATTTTTACTCTTCTATTATTATTATAATTCAGCAGTCACCTCTTTTGTACTAAGCAATTTATTATACACATTCCTCTAGACTCTCTTAGGCTTTCTGTATCTTGCAATCGTAAAATCAATAAATTTTATGAAATTAGGGTATGCATTTTATTATACTTATCTATCCAGTATATATATATATATATATAGATATATAGTATATATGTATATATATATATATGTATATTATATATATATATATATATATATATATATATGTATATATATATAATAATAACAACATATGTATATATATATGTATGTATGATTTGTGATCACGTGGATTACACCAGATGTAGATTGACAAAGTTGTGATGAGGAATAGGCAACTTTCTGAGAAGAGATATCAAATGCTTTGTCCGTTTAAAGACTTGGAAAAAAAACGGACTTGTCTTAACAAGTTCACAGATTCTTGCGATCACCTTGTAAGACGCGGTATGTATTCTAAAACATGTTTGATGTAATCAATGCGTGACACA
>BMAW01087746.1:1312838-1333578 GCA_019974015.1 Nephila pilipes
CCAGTTACGTATTGCTGTTAGAAACAGTGTACCAAAATATTGCCTGATGATTTTGGCTATAATGACAGGAGAGAAATGTACAGCATTATCAATTTCCACATCGGGAGTAAACTCGATCCAGGTTATTTGCGGCTTTCACTTGTCTTACATTGTTGACTAGTAGAGGACGCGGATGGAAGAGGACATTTGACTCCAAGATTCTTGACTGCTGTACTCTTACGAGCAAACGCTTTTGCCCTTTGAAACGTTATTAGGTTATCAGTTGTAGATACCGTCGAAAATATCCCACAATCTCCTTCTGTTTCTTGTAAGTTTGACAATCTTATTCCAAGGTTTGATTAATATTCTACACATGTTGAACTTCAAAGTCCTTACTACTGATTATTGTTTTTATTTCTCCAATGATGTAGTTCATCCTGAGTATACAATTACATGTAAGTACTACCTAATACTCAAAGAATACTAATAAGAGATTTTGGATCACCTTGTCAACTATGCGAGTCACCTTGCTGCGAGATGTCACTGACCTGTAATGAAGTAAGCAACTGGTAATTCTATTCGATTACTGCATCCGCCATTTTCATTTGACACAGTTTCATAATCTAACGCGCCCATGTTTCAACAAGCTCCATTATCCTTATATAACTCCGTGACATTTGGCTTTTTCCTAAGGTCAAAATGTCTATGAAAGTATCCAGATTTGAGATCATGCAGATTGACATAGACCAACTATGTATCACAAAAGATATTCCAGTAGCGCTGTTTCCTGAAACAGCAGAACGGCTTAGTATGTGTGGTAGCTCCAAGGCGGTTGGTTTGAAGGAAATAGCGTAAAGGTTATTAGACTATATATAGGATAAAGATGGTACGGACAGAGAGGACATTTCTAACACATAACCTCTATACTTTCAAATGTGACTTGATGTTGTGCAGTTTTTATGCACACCTGTATTTTAAGAAAAGATATTGAATTATAATACACAGATACAGCTATGCATCGTTATTAGATCAAAATCTGCTTCTAATGTAACATTTTGTTGTTATTTCTATGAACTAAAAAGTATGTAGCGCCGCTTTCTTTCATCCAAATATAATACTTTGTTTTAACTAAGTTCACACTACCACAAACTATTTTTAACAACCACTACTAATTTAATCTAAGACATCACTGCCAGCCTAAAGCATCTGTGTCTAAGGCTACGGTCACAATCTACTAGTCGTTGTAAATATGAAGGTGTTCATTTTCCTCAATCCTGCAGAAAACTCAAGTTGTAACCTCTGAATAAAAGCAGTTAAAAGTTGGAGGAAATGCTATTAACACCCATTGAATTAATTGCAAACCTCAATGAACCTAAGGCGGTATAATGTCTGATCGTGAATAAAAGACATTTTAAACTATCCCACTTCTACGGTAAAATTTCAAATGTCACGAAAATAAGAATATTTAATAAATTCCCTGAGGAAAACTTGAAATATATTCTGTTTTTAACTTTGTATTTAATTTTACTTGTCTCTTTATGGCCGCGGTAATCTAGTGGTGGTTTAACCTGTAGCTGGCAATTTCTTTGCCACGTCTTCAAGTCCTGATGCCTTTAAAAGATTCGCCGTAACTGGTTCAATGCACGTTGAATATGTTGAGGCTCTCGGTTTTCTGGTTTGAGGCTGAATTTGTAGGAGATGCTAGCCTAGATTGTAGTTGTCACTTGATCGAGGTTATTAAATTACAAGGCTCAAGAAATTGCAAAATTAATGGTTGATCAATCAAAATAGTAATTTCTTCAAGAGGGAATTCAAACCCACTTTCTTGAATCTATATAAGACAATTTTAGTTCATGTATTGAGAGGTTATAAAATAAATATTTATTCAAATTGGCTTGTTATAATATAACAATATATTTATATCTACAATTGAAATTGTATTCTTCTATAATCTCTGTTTCTATATGCGTCTACTTTTCCTTCAATTTTAAATATTTGATTCAAAGTGAAGACACGCACATTTCCATAATATTTTCCATCTTGTCACATGATATTCAATTATTTAAGAATATGCATGTATATTTGTATGTTAAGACATTTGAAAAACGCAAGCGGTAAATTTATTCTAGATCAAAATGTATCTATTTTACCTATTAACTTATGCAAATAAAAAGTAGTATAAGAACCATCAAATGTCTGTAATCTTATCCTAGAGAACAACTTAAAATTTAAGATTTTCTCTTTCTTCTCCTGCCTTTGACCTGAAAACACAAAATAAATAGTAGAAATTCCAATCTTTCTTACTATCCAAAATTTAATTTATAAAATTGTGTTCATCCGTCTGACTGAATTATATCTTTTGAATTTCAGGCATTTTTAACATCAAAATGTGTAGAATTTGTTTTAACTGTGTAAAGGAGACTAATAGGTTTTCTTAAGGGATATTGTAATTTTTAATTAAATGCATCATAGACTGTAAGTAAAGGAAAATATTGTTTTTGAAGAGGTTGAAATTAGAACGTAACAAATTAACTGATAATGTAAAACCTATGTGTTTCCACAACACGTTAAATGTTAAATAAAAATTAGAGGAAAACTGAACAAACAGAAATCTCAAATTAATGAAATTTTATTAGTAATTTAATTAATAATGTCTCGATATTAATGTTAATTACTATTACTTCATTCAGGATTTTATTAATATCACACAAAGATATATATATATATATATATATATATCAATCTTTCCTAATTACATAATAATAAAATCGGTATTTAACCACATAATAGCAGGTTGATTATTCTTTTTCTGTTACATTCATTAAAAATAATGTTATTTAAAACTATGCAGCCAAAATATATCAATCAACATAAAGAGTATTTCATGTTAATCTATATAATTTAACAGCTTAATTCTAAGCAACATATATCCTGAAAATTAGAAATGCATTGCAAGAAGTTAAATGTTTACATCATCTTTTTAATTGAAACGACTGCGAATAAAAAAGACAACTGCTAAATTATTCTGAAAAAGGCACATTTTGTAAATTTTTGCGTGATGGAAAATTAATTTTGTCAATGAATTTTTACTATACTTAGGACCTTGGCACTTTTTTTGAACATGCGTGTTAATTTAAAATGCGAAAGTTGGTCACCCGATACCTTGAAACCTTTCCTGCCAATGTTATCATGTAAAACTCGGTTAATTTGCAATCGAAAAACAATTTACTTTCGCTCTTTCTCAATTGAAAAAGTAATTTCCATTAGATTTCTCAAGCCCGTAACAAATAAAATTTAAGTAATTGTGAATAACAAACATTTTTTTTCCTTAACATGAGAGCGCAGCTGGTAAATTAATCTGAGTGGAGAGTATTACTCTAATATATATGACTTAAAATTTAGAATTAACTAAGCAACAATTTTTTTTAAGATTACAAACTAGGAAGTTATTTCAAAATTAATATTCTAACACTATGCAAAATTATCACAACTGAACCAATAAGGAATAAGATATAAGCCAAACGATATCAATAGACTGAAAAAACTTTAAACAGAAAAGGAAAGAAAATATGTTATCTTCTACTTAACTATATATATATAAAGAATTATATAAATTCAAAGAAAATAAATTAAATAAAAATAGACAAATATACCAGATATCAAGAAAGATATAATAATAGAAAAATTTAAATAACAAAATTTTTAAACAAAATATTTTAAGCTTTCAGAATAGGGCATGGATTACACACACACACACACACACACACACACACACACACACACACAATAATAATCCATCTATCTATCTATAAATACATGGGCTGATAAGTTCGGTCTGATTCACAGATGGCGCCCCAAATGCAGAATTTATATTTATTTAAATACTGTCTTCAAAAGGTAGCTGTTAAAATTTTATGCGATCTGACATTAGGTTCAAAAGTCATAGCACTTTTAGGAAAATTTTTATTTTCAAACATTGGGGAAAAGAATTTCTGTATGTTGATGAAACATTACCTTTGAAAAGAAACATCGCTGAAACGAATGCATTTCGATAAGTGTTATCTGACTGGAACAGGAAATCAAACATTATTGACTGGTTTGTTGTATTTAAACATGGTCGTACGAATTGATGATGCTCCCACTCTAGTCGCCCCAAAGTGGTGGTTCATAAAAGTCCACAAAATCATTTTGACAAGCAGTAAAGTGAAATTGCAGGAGATAGCTGACCTAAATATATCAAAGGAACGTAGGGTTTATTTTGTATGAACATTTGTCTAAGAGAAAGTTATGAAGGGTACTCATGTGAGCTGAAGATAGACCAAAACAACAACGAATCCATGATTCCGAGTGCTGTTTCAGTTGTTTCGGTGAAATAATAAAAAGATTTGCAATACAGTAATAATGGACAAAACTTAGATCCACCATTAAACGCCAGAATCAAATCGGTAGTCAGTTGAATGGACACCAGCCAGAACCTCACCCAGCGGCCCAAAGAAAACTGAGGGTTGGCAAAATTCATGGCATCTGTATGTTGGGATGCGTACGGTATTTTGTTTATCGATCAATTTGAAATTGAAAGACAAATAATAGCGTTACATCTCCTAACTGGGTTGTTTTGAATGAAAATTTCGGGAAGAAACAGTCCCATATACAAAGAAAGACTGCTCTTTACCAAGACAATGTACCTACAAGTCTGACTACAATCGTAAAATTGAAGGACTACGCACTCACCCCTATTCTCCAGATTTGTCCTGCTGATTATTATCTGTTCGCAGACCTAAAAATATCACAAAAATATTTGACCTGGAATGAGGAGGATTGAAACAAACTCCTGTTTTGTACAAAGATAAATGGTTCTCCAAAAAGGTATCGAAATGTTGAAGAATGATTGAACGTCTTTGAGGGAGTCTATGTTGATGAATAAAATCGAATTTGACGGAACAAGTTCTGTTTTCTGTTAGACTGGAAGTTATTGGCTGATGTTATATACCGAGGATATCTTAACAAGTTTCACTGTTTATTTTCACAAAGAAAATTTATTGCAGAAAAGTCATGTCATCATGAATTATACCTGTAATAATTTATGATAGTTACAATTGGTAAAGAGCCATTTGTCATAACTTGCAATCAGCCTGAAGAAACCACTCTGGTAAAACTCGCGCCCTGCAATGGAATTACGAACAACCTGCACCACCCATTGTTTTGGAGGGACTGAGTGCACAACTAATACGCAGTTTGATGTCATGTCTGACATCGTTATTTGCTTCATCCGCTAACACCATGTCATGTACTCTAGCAGTGTTGTTGTGGATGCCCTTTTCGATCTCATATCCTCCACACTCTACCTTCCTTCAAGCAAAGAACATGCAAATAATTAGGTCCAACGATTGATTGAGACATTGCATATGCTCAGTACAGGTGTGTAGGCGTTCATGCATGTCTAGTCCCAACGTGCCCATTGATACTGATAACAGCATGCAATTCCACACTGATTACGTTGTCACATCTTTGAGCACACTAGTCTGCTGCTACTCTTTTCGTCGCCTACGTAGGTTATTTCTCCTCCCACGCTACTGTCGTTGAACCAGCATCTGGTGGATTCTTATGGCGGTTGTTTGTTTCATCTATGTATCAAGTGCTCTTTCAAAATTGACGAAATTAACCCTGTGGTGTGTATATATATACGGATTTGGTTTTCCAATTAATTATGGCATTATACTGTACTGCCAATTAAATATAAAAATAGTGTATTTTGGTACAATATTTAATGAGTTGTTTGCTACATATCTCATGAAAATATGTTGAATTATATTTATTTATATGAAAGAATTGTTTGTTGAAGACTTTTATGAAAATACATGCAATGATTTTGAAAATAATGAACTTTTTAAGGGGACAGGAAAGAAATGTACTTGTACAGTAGTATCTTCCAGTAAGAGATACCAGATTAATAAAGGTAAATACAGAAATATTCAAAGGAGAACATAATTGTCCTAAATAGAGATGCCTCAACAAGAGGTACAACATATTTAATTTTGGAAAAATATTTGATGTGATGTAATGCGTTCTCTGGTGGCTTCTAAGTGTCGTATAATCAGATTGAAAAGAACACGGACAAAATGCAACAAGGTATAACTTTACTGTAAGTCAATGAAAGCTCTTTGTTTTGAAATTGTAAGAAGAAAGGTTATTTATGGGAAAATCCAACAAATATATTAATAAATGTGCATCATTATTTATATACATTGAATAAATAAATGATAGTCTATTGTCATTTTCATTTGTTCTAAAATGCATCAACATCGACTAAATAGCAGAAATTCAATTGCTTCGACAAAACAACCGCATAAATTTTCACTAAAGATCTTGATTCTGAAATACACTTTCGTAAACTTAGTATCATTTTATGCTCTAGAATAAGTAAAAATATACTTTAGTTCGTTTCAAAAATTTCCTAAACATACTTTCTACTTGACTTTCACCTTAAGAATTTGTAGAATTAGTTGGCAAGTTTTGTAATTAGAGCAGCTGATAAGCAATGA
Organism: Nephila pilipes; assembly: GCA_019974015.1. NCBI lineage: Eukaryota > Metazoa > Arthropoda > Arachnida > Araneae > Nephilidae > Nephila > Nephila pilipes. The sequence continues at coordinate 1,319,360 of BMAW01087746.1, forward strand.
GACATTTGAAATGGTTCCTCTTATATTTCTACATTACATCTTATATTTATATAAAGTAGTACCTACCTGTAAGGGATACCTCTATTTACAACAAATATTGGTCCCGGTTCCATTGAATAGAGAGCATATATATATATTAGTATATATCAGAACTTACTGAATTTATCTCTCATTAAGGACACTGAAAAATGCTCTATAAATAAGATAGAGATAGAGAAATAAATATGTTGAGATATTTTTGTTATAATATTCTTGAGGTTTCAAAGGTAAGTTTGTGTTAAGTAAAAGATAATTTTGTGAAAAGGAGAACATGAAAATTAATCCCTTCCTTTGAAAACAATTTTCAATAGGGAAACGGGGAACATTACATTGGAAAGCCAGTTGTGGAAAATCGAATGATATTTCCCATTGGAATTCAAAATCCGTTATTCTTGCTAACCTCAGTTGGGGAGGAAACAGCGTTAACAAGTTGTGGCAATCCAAAATAGAGACCAATGGGAAGTATACTTTAAAATCATCTTGGAGTGTCTTCTATAAAATGAATACTTCTGATAAATGAATTGGTCGAACTTATCAAAATTAGTGGTAGTGTTCAAATGAGAATAATATACCTCCAAATACGGGACACCAGTACCAGACATTTTGTCCTCTTTATTAGAGGTGTCCTTAATGAGAGGTAATTACATATATTATTTTCAAAGAGATTGACTAACATATTTTCTAAATACAGATGCTTTGCAAGAGGTGCTACTGTATTTAGAAATCGATGAAAACTCTAGGTACCGAAGACACCAAAACGACACATATGTTTGAAATCTTTGTTTGAAGTGTAGTTTGTGATGGCAGTTATAATAAAATAAAGCTTATAAAGCACTGAGGAAAGGAAAAGAACCACAGGAAAAGTGTGATATAATAAACTACATAGATGCCTTAAAAATACAACTGCAGTTAAAACATTAATGATAACTTTGTTGTTGACAGTGAAGGACTAAAATCATCAGTGATTGTGGCTATCTCAATAGAATAGAAAAGTTTTGCAATATACGTTTATTTTCACACCCCTGTTAGTACAAATTTACTATTCATTCTTACATTTTATTTTGCAATAAATTATTTATTTAAGAATTTTCATTTTTCGTTAACTCCAAATATGAATAAATATACATGTACTACGTTACTATTTATGTATTATTTATTTAAAATTTGATAGTTTGATACAACCTATATTTCTAAGTATATTTACATTTTATTAATGTAAGCTCTAATAAAGGACTTCATTTAACGGATAAAACAAGGTTCTATCCGTGAGTGTCGAGTGTCCCTTTAATGGATGGTGTAATGTTTGCATATATATTGTGTGAATGTATTTGTGTATGTGTTAGAGTATAGAATTTCATAAATTATTAGATATCAACAAGTTATGCCATATTTTGGTGAGATAAACATACTTGTATGTAATGCTTTTGGCAGTTCTGTTTGTATGTGCATTTTGAATCATATAAATTTAAATATATCAAATTATCCAGATTGTTACTTGATTAATTGGTTGATTTGTTGGATATACACAAAAAGGTTAACTTGAAAATATTTTCCTTTTGATTCAATAAATAGTAAAAGTGATTTTCTACTTTCTGCAAGAATGTTCTGAATACTTGTTTATTAGCTACATTACCCAAAAACCGAAAGTAATATTGTGCTGTGGATATATTTTGAACAGATTCCAGAGGTAATTTGCTGGGAGACGCTATATTTATTTCACTAATGCATTATCATGTAATGAAATTGTGTAAAACCCAGAATTATGACCATTCTATAATGATTCGAGTGCTTAGTATTTGTCTTCATATTTTATCCTATACATTCATGATCGAATATTCTCAAGATTTCAAATATTTGCTTGACAAAATTTCCATTAATTCTTTCATTCTGTTTCTGAAAGTATTGGGGCAAAGTCCATCTGATGTAGTCGAGTATACAGGCCACTGAAAGTCCCTGGTCTGACATGATGGTGCCACTAGAATTAAATTCATGTGTTTTGTTAGTCTCTAATCCTCAAAAAGATGCATAAATTTGACAGCTGTCGGATCATTAACAGTATTGCATTTTGAGGGAAAATAAATCCTTTGTTAGTTCTGAAAATGATAAAAGGAAATTTCGCGTTGATAAAATATTGCTTTTAAGGGAAAAAGCTACAGCTGAAGCAAGAACTCTTGCTTGATGCCGAGTTTCCGACACTGCCCAGGAAAATCAACCATCATGATTGTAGCGCGGTGCCGACGAGGTGAAATAGAGTACCAAGACGGTGAACGCTCAAAAGAGTTGTTACCGATGAAAACTCTCAAAACTCCACAAATGATTTTGAATGACCGTCAATTGAAATTGAATGAAATAGGTGTAGATACCAAAGATATCAACTGAACGTACAGAATTACATCATTCACGAATATTTATGGGGAAAGCTCTGTGCAAAGTGGTGCTGCGAGCTACTTGACTAATCGAAATGTGACCATCCAAAACTATTCTTGGTGCAAAGAAAAGTTCATATTTGCGATATTCTGCTTGCCCTCTGGGTTGTAATACGCAAGACTTTCTTCATCCATAATAATTCAAAAGCATCAACAGGTCAACAAGTTAAAGTCGATTTCGACTACATTTTCAGTAAATAAATGTAAAAGTAAGAAATATCAAACTTTAGTGTTTTGAAATTAATAAAAATATTTAACGAAAGAAATCCGATTTACACAATCGCTTAACTTGTTATTATCAAATGGAATTTTGATTCAGTTGCAGGCTATTTACATACATTTTTACATTATTGAATTATAAGCAATCTCTAACTCTAATTTTTGTAATAATTTACCTGTTTCTTAAATTTGAAACTGTTTAATTACTATTTCTGTGATATGATGAAATAGTATAAAGTTGTTTTACCTATAACTTTCTAATTTATAGATGCATTTTCCTAATAAATATGTTCGTGACTGAAATATAGAAGCGCAAAACGAAAATATAAATCTAAGTAAATTTGTAGATAAATAATATTAAGGATTTGCAAAATTGAAAATTATTATTTCACACACACACACGCACGCACGCACGCACGCACACACACACATATATAATAAATGGACTAAGTCCTGCATCTGACATTGAAATAACATTTTTGCAATTTTTATTCATCAACATAATCACCTTTAGGTGATAAGCAATTCCAACGCTTTCCAATTTTTACCTTTGTTTATAAAATTATCTTCGCTTCAAAATAAGCTTCAGTTTCATGATGACTCCTCCTCATTTGAGCCAACCCCTGGAGCATTTTTAAGATCAGGCAAAGAGCCAGTAGTCACTGGGACTAAATCTGGCGAATATGGGGTGGAAGCAGACTTGTAAAATTCCAATTGTTCAATTTTACTACTTTCATCGACTTGTATAGGTGCATTGTCTCTGTGAAAAGATTTTTCTCTGCATGTGCGGTCGTTTTTGCATTTCCTCCCTTCAAAACGCCCAGCAGGAGATAATATAATAATCACTGCTGATCGGTTACCTTTTCGAGGTAGTCATAAATCAGCATAGCGTATCCCCAAAAACTGAGCCATGCGACTTGCACTGACTGCGCATTTTCGATGCCAGGACGGCTTTCGCTAGCTGTGCGCCACTCAGATCGCTTCGACTCTGAGGTGTAGTGATGTATCCATGTTTCAGGTCCATGGTTACGTAACGGCCGCAAAAATCTTGTTGCGAGTAAATGGATAACTTAGCTTTCTGAATCATCGACTCGTTGTTTTTTGTTCCGCAAACAATCGGCAACAATTGTGGACTAAAAGCCTTACTCAAACTTTTTTAGGATTAAATTACACTTCCATATGATATCTGTGTCATCTCAGCAATCTCCGGCAACCTTACTTTACGATTTTCATGTAAATTTTGTCACTTCACTCACATTTTCCGGTGTAACGAACTTCACTGAGGTCACCGAGCAGTTCCAGGCATTTGTGTCAAGCTGACCAGTTAAACTCGACTACAACCGACAAATCGAATTGCGCGATGGACAAGAGTCTAGCATTTCAATCCATTGTTTCAGTTCGCACGATGTTTTACCATTAAAAAAACAATGTTATCAGAACCTTGAAACTCAGTTTTTCCATTTTTAAAAAACTACAAACGACTTTACTCCAAACTCTCGATAATAGCTGTTTTCTGGTCGATCGATAAAATTTTGCACGTTTCAAGCAAGGTTATACTCTAGAGACCTGGTTACTGGTTTACTACGAGTGCCATCCTTGCCAGTCTCGAACTTATTGATCTATGTATATGGGCCCATTAGGTCAATGCCCTATGTTGGAAATGACTTGGGTGTTTGAGAGGGAGAGGTGCCAGGTCAGGTGTCATCTTCGTCACTGATAACCCTCGAGATTTCTAAGTGAGACGCTAACAAACAATTAATTTATGAATCATACTGAGTTTTGGAGCATTTTCACTTTCTATGTCAGGAATTATATTTTGAGGCATCTTTAAGATTATAAGGACAAAAGCCAATGTCATATGGTGATGGGTTTTATGAAATTTTCCTGTTGCTTGTGTTCAGGATGATTTTAGTTTCTTTAAAATTTCTGCTTACACTCCCCAAATTTAATTATGTTTTCCATTAAGGAGGTTTATACTATAAACTGCGTCTACTTAAATTGAAAAATTAGAAAGGTGTACAAACCTGGTGGTTTGTGTCCTTTTTAAACTTTTATACTCATTATTACTTTTATAAGTGGCTTGTGTTTTAAAACTTTTAGAAATTATTATGTTTTCTTTAAGCTGAATAATCTTGTCATCATAACAAATACAAATAAATATTTTAAAACATATTTTGAATAAGTAAAACATTTTCAATTATATTTAATTAAAGTAGTGTTTTCATATTTGTGTTTTCATTTTGAAGATTGTAAGGCTTTCTAACCTCAAGGCTTTTTCTGTTCTAGATAGAGTCTTGTGTTTTTATGATACTTAGATATATGTTTTCTATAAAATTAGAATGGATTTAGGTCTAAGTGATCCTAGTTATTTAAAAAGTTAACATTTTAAAATTTCGTACTTTTCCAAAAGTTTAACTAGAAAATAATTATTAAAATCAACAAGGAAATAGATTTTCAAATTGCTACTCTAACTTTGCAATAATATAAGAAATATGAATCACCTGAAATAATTTTAAAAATTAAAATTGTGTATTTTATAAGAGAGTTTAAAAGACTTCAAAATTTTAAATTTTAAAATAAGTCTCTGTTAAATTGACTTTATTTTCAGAATCAGTTTAATAATATAAATTGGAAAACAATACATAAATTATTTTAAATATTACTTTCTCCAAAAATTTTGAAAAGGTACCACCGTGTAGTCTTAAGAAATCTTGTTGTAAATAGTAAATCTCTGAGGAATATCGATGATTTAAGCTTGAGTCTATATGAATTGGCATAATATGAGACCAATCGATAGTATAACAAGAAAATGAAAAATTCTGCCTTTAAATTATTTCATTTTACATTTTACTAGCTCTACATTTTAAGTGTTTTGAATCGTATTCTACTACAAGTAAGATGAAACAAAATAAAGGCTAAAGATTTGAAATGCATGCATATCATTCTGTCAGTTAAGGAAATCCTGTCAGAAAAACTGTCTTTCTATTAATAAAATCAAGTTTACGCTTCTTACTTCCATTTTAAAATTAACACTACATATGAATATTTGTGCAGAACTCTGTGGGATCTATACATTTGAAATGCCATTAAAAGATTTGTTATCAAGGAAATATGAATTTGAATTGATTGAAATTGTAATTAAATAAACAGTACACGATTTATCTCGCAATATTAATAACTCGAGACGTAATTTCACATTTCATAATTTTACCACAAAATTATAATCGGAATTTCCAAATTAAATCAAAATGCCCAATAATTCTATTAATATTATTTATGTTCGATCTTTAAACGCGTCACACTTTGTCAGCCTGCACAACTCTGCATCGATGTGTTTTAAATATTTCTGCTCCAAATATTTATTTTAACAAAATAATTTCCATAAAAATATCCTACGTAAAAGAACTTTTCTAAACAGTAAAACCCAAAGCTTTTGTTTCAGAATGCACTTTCTTGTAACAGTGATTGGAGCAGATGGATAGACATAATCGTATTTTTGAGACGTACAGAATAAGGAAAAGATGAAATAATTTCACTTGTTTGTGACCTAAGGACACAGTACAGCTTATAAATTCGTTACCCTTTGTTTCCAATGATAGTAAGAAGTTGATGAATGAAAAATTATTCACTGGAGACGTCGCGGCTTCTATGGCTACTGGTTTCATTTGTTGTCAACGACATCGATGTTAGCTGTTAAAAGCTGTCGTCACTCTATAGCTCAAGTTTATCTGTGCAATTCAAGTGTTTTGATACAGTTTGGATCTTTAATCCATCGCTTGAGAATCATTACTTGTGGAGCAGAATCTCCTAAAATAACTATCAGGATATGGAAAGTTTCAAGGACATGGAGGTAATATGGCTAGAACAGTGATCCAAGTATCTGACCTTGATACCGTATACGCATAGAAGAATTCCCTTAGAAAGCATAAATGTACCTCAAAATTTTTAAGAAGGAAAAGGGGAAATAATTATTGATATATGATTGTTGGTGGTGGTGGTAATCTAAATAATAGTAAAAAGTATTGATAAAATCAGTGTTAAACTGTTTAACTAAAATACATTTTTCTGTTATGTATCCTTATATCTATTTAATGTCAAAACACAAAGAATTAAGCAAAATTTGAATGATTTGATTTTGATGTTAAACTAAATATATTATCATTTATTCATCTCTCGTCCCTCTCCTATCTCTCCTCTCTTTCCTCTCTTTAAGAATAATAGTAATTTTTAAGGCAATATAAAGTATACTTTAACGCTGCGAAGATTCTTATTAAATGTAGTGACAATGTTCGCTTTGTGAGGGTAGTTATAGTTACCGATTTATTCAAATTTTGACATACAAAATTAAAATATTTTACTTACTATAAATGAATAAATCACAAGCTTTTATAGATAATTTTAGTGGGATTTAAAAAGATGATTTCGAATTAAGCTTGTAATTATCAACTTATTTTATTAATAAAGATATAATTGTCATACAATTAATTTAATTTGATCAACAGATTGGCTGAATCAAATTTCAACTTAAAACAAATTAAGAAATTGCTAATTTACATAAGTGATATCGATAATTTTTACAAGTTATTAAACAAATAATATGATAGTATTAGTTTATAAGTTCCATCAAGAAATATTATAATTTGAAAAGCATTAACTAACTTCATATAAAATATCTCATAAATGTATTATATAAAAGACTGCTTTAAAATAGCAAATGAAGGAGGTTTCTAAATTACATGTTGTTTTATCCATAAAAGATTCCTGAAAATAAAAGCTTTTTATTAAAGCTATTTTAAATATATTTTAAACTGAGAGCTTGTAAATCATTTAGTAAAAGAGGTTATTTAGTCCTTCTTATGTAGTGTTTGGTGATACGAACTTTGGAAATTCTTTAGTTATAAGTAGTCTGAGTTCGCAGAGTTTTAAAATAGGTCAAATTTCAATATGTACAGCGAAGTTTTAAGTTGTTTTATTTATTTTAAAAACTGGTTGATTATACTCAAGTAAAATGTAATTATCTACCTGTATTAATTGAACATATTTTAATAATTTTAAATCTCTTCAAGTATAATTTTTACCTCAATGTTTTATAAATTAACATTTATTTATTGATATTATGTAATTTAGGACCTACATTGTTAAATATATTTTAATCCCACTTTCAAATTTACCACGTATGAAAATATGTGGATTTGTATATTTATCATGAATATATTTTCAAATTATTAATTACATCAAGATATTTTCAAAAATGCAGATTTTAAAGTTACCGTTACAAACTAATGACGTTTTAACCTTTGTCTGTTCAAATTTATAGTTATTCACTGTGACTGCCACCATGAACGATATCCTTTCTTGATGATGGAACCCTGACATCTTCATGTTACAGTTTATATAACTGTGTTATTCGTGTTTTCAGTCTGTCGTTCACTGGTAATAAAGGAGAAACAATTTTATTTTAATGAACTCACGAAAATTGTAGGAATTAAATCAGACTTTCTTTGGCTCGAAATTAAAAGCAACGCCATCCTCTCTTCTGCTATCAATCAACAGTAGCTGTAATTTGCTACGGCATCAAAGGAACAAATACACGGTAAGAAAATGGTGAGAAAATGATTGATTTTCAAACGATTTAAGTTTTCTGCTGAAACACGTTCTATTCCTAATGAGGAAAGATTTTTCTAAATTCATTTTAATGAACTTGACAGAGATACAATTCATTCATGTCTGAGCTTTTATTTATGATAAAACGGGACGTTTCACACCAACTGTAAAGTCAATCGACACAAATGCTCAACCACCGTTGAAGTGGAACGCAGAAGGTTAATGTATGGTTCCGAATCAAAAGACAAAATTTTGACCCTTTCTTTTCACGAGTCTTAATGTCACTGGCATTGTTTCTTGATATGCTATATATTTGGATGGAGTTAGAGAAAGAAAGAGATGAGCCATTTTCTGATAGCATGATTTCTATTATAGACTGATATCGTTTGTGTTTTTGCTACAGTTTTGGGCTGAAACACTCTTCAGTTTTAATTTTATAGAGTTATTTTTATTTTAATTTGTCTAGAAAGACCCTGGACTTTGGTTTTGTAGCTCCTGCCAGGTGTAATATTCTTTTGTAAACACCCATTTAGGGGTGGGACTGGCCACTAAACCTTTTCCTGGCTGGAAATAAATATTTATACAACTATAATGCTTTTATCTTGCAATATATTTGCAGACATTCACCCCAATTGTTATAATTAAATCTTCCATCTCCAATTAGGTAGCTTTCACCATTCCATATATGCTCAACTGGTAAAATCTTGTCCTTGTTGGCCGTAGAAAGATCGAACGGCACAAAGTCATTCCAGTGATACTTTAGCTACATGGGATCACCAATTGTCATGTTGAAACAGCCAAAATGACATGACATTAAAAATAGAACAAAAGGTCACACGGTAACGGTAACGGCTTAAAATTACGAGGTACCTATTTTAAAATTAAAACTTAATTTCCCATCATAATCTTTTATACTAAAGAAAGCATAATTAGTTAAAGTTTATCAGAATTGTAAAAGCTATAATTAGATCAAGGCAACAACGTTCGTCTGGCAGAGGAGGAACTGCCAAACAAAGTTGGAAAGTAAAGTTACGAGCGCGCATTGCTTTGATGCTGTAGCCGTAAGCTAAGAAGCATATAGCAAATGGGCGGAGATAGAGGGACATCAGTTCGAAGACGAAAGCATGACTTCGAGAAAGCTGTTGTCCGCGGGATTTTGAGTTATAAAAGAAAATTAAACTATTGAATTAAAATGAAAGAAAATGCCGTTCCGAAACCAATTTAAGGAAAATTTAGCTATTTAAAATTATGAGATTTTAAACGCGAGGAGAATGAGCCGAGGCAGAATTGAGTAATTTCATATGCTCCAATAACACGCCTGGTAGAGAAAACTACAATACTTTAGAAAGATGATGATTTAGTTTACTATAATTGAAAAGTGTTTAAATTTTCAAGTTTTCGAAAATTTAAATTTGAAAGTGACGACAGTATTACGCGAGGTCCATTTACCATGGGACATTGCTAATTTATCGATGTGAAGTCCTGAATTTTGCACCATAGATTTCTACTAATGAATTGTTTTACCGCGCCTGCAGTCTTTAGGACTGGAAAGTGAACATAGAGGTCCGAAGATGCTCTGTCTTTTCTGGCGATGCAATGCTTGCATCATAATGCAAGGAGCGTTGAAGATTCATTAGGTATTTGAGGATCCTATTAAAGAAATTAAAGATTGTTTTTGATGAACTCTAGAATTGTCTAATTTAAGGTCGTTATGCAGGACTTCGTTCCGGAACAAACCAGGAGCCTAACATTTCTAAGGTGATGTTTCAGACGCAGTCGTTTCAGATGGTATCGCCGCAGACGCCCAAATAGGCGACGCATACAACATGATCGGTCTTAAGATCGACTTTGTAGAGCAAAATTTTGTGCCTGATCGCCAGTCGCACTTACGAGAAATCAAGCGTGAGCAACTGCTCATTCCGATAGCTTTTGATAGGTTTTTCGATGGTGGGCAAAGCTAATGAAGGTTCAGAATTAACCCTTCTAGTTTATATTTCAGTGACCCAGGGACGGGTTGGTCAAAATAGTAACTGGCAGATTGCCACACCGTTGTTTCTGCAAAGAGGAGGCAAGCACTTTAGATGCACACCTCAATTTTCAATGAGCCAGAGCTGTAAACGAGAATGTATCTCGTAATCTTGCAATAATTTTCGATTGCAGATGTCTTGGGACATAATGGCAGTGTCATCGGTGTACACGAATGTTGAAGCCTGGGATGTCATTGCTGCACAAAGAAAAATTTTGACTTAAAATCGATCCCTGGGACTCCAATTTCTAGAATTGACGGAGAGACTGCATTGACTCGAACCTGAAAACTACGAGAGTCAAGGAAAGCGTGAGCCAATTTTGATAAGTTGGTCCGAAATTCCAAGTTGTAATATCTTGAAATAAGCCCATCGCTAAATTTTACAAAGGTCACATAACTTCATCAAACATACCATAAAGCTGCAAAAGTTGTCCACGAAATTAATGGAAAACCCTACAAGTCTGTTTTCGCCAGAATCTGACATAAACTCGGTATGCACTTTTTCAGATTGAGATGTTTCAAAATGAGTATTAAACTTTGTCTTCAGTATCTATCGAGAGTAGCATATGATCATTCATCTTGAATAACCAACTTGTATAAAATATGTTACATGCTTTGTTTCAACATTATAGTGCTTAACTAAACCTTCAAGTGAAGAATTTATTGATTGTTTATCAATGTTGCCCTACAACACAAGGCTTTTGGAGATGAACTTTGGTAAAGGATGAGGACAACACTTGAATAATTTCTCAGTGCTATCCAATTTTGATCCACGATCAAGGATGAGGATACTTCAGTTGGAGCCCCAATTTTCAAATTCTATACCACAACGGAGGATTCTGGGACTTCTGAAAGATTTGAAGTGCATTAGCATCGCCAATAGGTGGGTCATATGTCAAGGCCTGAACCCACAATTCAATGAAAATCAAAGGAAGTGAACTCGCAACTAAGATACTAAGCCACAAGAAGAAAAGAAAGACGTTTATAAAATACTCTGGAAGGCACAGCATAATAAATGAATATATGTATGTTCTTCATGAACTTATTTAAATTTTGGGATTTTTCATTCAAGAATAGGCTTTCTGAATTTCCATTTCCTGCTCCCAAGACAACCTTAAACCAATGAGTGATGACCGTACGTCTCTGGAAACCAAAAATATTACAACGGATAAGATGATCATACTTTGGACCAAACCTGGACGATAACTAGTTAAATGTTTGTTTCTACAATGGGACATCCGTGTCTCAGCCAAAGTCTGAAAGGATTATCATTTGGAGAAATTGTTACAAAGATGCCATAAACAGGTTGAGCTAATCACGATCAGCATATCTCGTCTGAGAACCATTTCCTCCAGAATCTATACACTGTCCACAGTCCAAGGACTCACGTTGAACATGAATATCTATTCATACATTCCAAATATTACACTTCCGTTCGAAACCATCTAATTATATAATCTCAAATGACAGCGAGGGAATTATCTGTAATTAATTGTTGGCTGCTCTCCATGGACAAAAATTGAGCAAGGACGAAATAGAACATAAGAAAAAGGCAATAACAAAAATAACATTCATTAGCCAAAGCTTTCGGTGCTAGAATAAAGAAGTCTTACGTAAAATTTCTATACAATCGAATTATTAACTTTAGATTACCTTTTTCTTATTTCTCTTCCGCATGGCGGCTGAGGTTTCAAAATATAGTGAGCTCATGGCTGGCATTGTTTCCGTCCAGTCATATACCCCGTCCTGATCCATTTGGGACCAAGGTGGAGGGAGGATGTACGTGAGGACTTATCAGAGGCCAATATCAAATCCTTACAAGATAAGAAGTAGGGAGTTCCAGCTCAGGTGCCCTGTCATTTGTTCGTGGTTCAACATTACACACGCATTTTTTTATACCAGTATATATAGAATATATATATATTTATCATAAGAGTATATAGTATATGTATATATTTATATAGTATATATATATTTATATATATATGGAGTATTATATATGTATATATATATTCCAAAATTAAGAGAATTTTCCGATTTGGTTGATTATCTCTGGAAATACAGGACAGATTTTAATGAAATTTAATGTGTACATAGGGTTTATAAATTAAGAAAAAATAACAATTCTACAAATATAATACACACGCATGATCGAACGTAACACTCATTGGAGTTCCAAAGGGTATGAAACAGCAGTTGCAGAATAGAACAAAGAAAATGGGTTGATAGGGGGTATGGTTTCCTCTTACAGATATATAGGCCTCGCACTATGAATTTATGCTGGAAATAACGGAGTTTAGGAGTTCTTGTGGAAATTAGTCCAACTCATTCTGGTCTTGGATGGTTCTCGAAAGGGGGTTGCGAATTGCATTTGATCTCCCCAGAACGTCCCAGGCCCGCTGTATAAGATTGACGGTCTAGAGGTCTGGCTGGCTAATTCATTCGGCGAATATCTTCACTTTCCAGAAATTCGTCGACCAGATGAGCATTGTATGGCCTCTCGTTGTTATCCATTAAAAGGAAATCAGGACCAACTGCACCACTGAAAAGGTGAATATAGGTCTCCATGGCCTCATCCATATACCTCTCAGAAGTCACAGTGCCTCTTTCGAAGACATGAAGGTGTGTGCGGCCATCCAACATGATGCCTGTCCAGTCCATCAAGCCTCCGCTGCCGTCATGGTCTATTTCTTGGATATTGGAGGGCAGGTAGCGGGTCCCTGGTTCTCTTCATATGAAAGTACTGCGAGAATCACTGATTAGACTGAACTTGGACTCATCAGTGAAGAGAACGGTCACCCATTGATTCATGCTGCAATCTGTATGATCTCTGCATCATTTTAAGTGGAACCTCATGTTCGTTGAACTGAGCGGAACGCAAACAATAGTTATGATTGCAAACAGCTCTCTATCATGAAGTCTTCTGGAAACAGCCACCCTTGAAACTTGGGTTATTGTGACTGCATACAACTCATGAAAGACATACACTCTGCACACACTCTGAGAAGCTGTAGCAACCCTGTTACACCTCGCTGTAATGGACAAATGTTGATCTTCTCTGGCCGTCAAGGCTCTAGGACGACTTTTCAAAGCCTTTTTCTCGATGGATCTGGCATCCTCAAACTGTTTCCATAAAACGCAGTTCCTTAAACTGTTGGACGCGACACTGGGTGTTAAAACGAATTCTCTGCAAATCTGGATTTGAGACTGGCCTGCTTCTATCATACCCACAATTCCCCGACTCATTCCATTCTCTAAACGTTGGTCGTTACCCACTTTTACTAATTGTATTTTAATTTAAGCGATTGCAGCAAAAAACAACAACAACAATTTCTGCGAAATGCGCTAGAGAACGAATTGTACATTTTGGGACGCGTGTTTATAAATCCAGTTTTTCGACCTGTTCCACCCCCCATAGACGTATACGCTTACGTATTCAACGTACAAGATTTGCATCTTTGTTATGAAACAGTATTTTTACAATTCGCTTAATTCTTTAAATGAAATTCTACAAAATATGCAAATTCTCTTAATTTTGAACACCAAAATCTCTCTCTGTGTATATATAATCATCCCTCTTTTGGTACAGTATTTGATTAACGCGATTTTTAAATGAAAACAATAAGTTATTCCTTATATTTTGATCGTTCTGCATCGCACCGTTTATAAATGTAATGAACACCACATTAACGTAATATTCACAACGTCATGACAAAAAGAAGAATGTAACCAGTGGAGCAATATCTTTGAGACTAGTTTTACACGATTTCAGTTCACACGATTTTTCGAAGAACGTATTAACCATGTATATCAAGGTATATATATAACACATGGATCAATAAGTTCCGAGACTAACCCAGAGATGGCGCTCGTAGTAAACCAGTAACCAGGTCTTTCTAGAGTAC
>BMAW01087746.1:1341468-1514477 GCA_019974015.1 Nephila pilipes
AAAAAAAAATTACAATATCCTATTAAAAGAGAAAACCTATTGACTGATCTCTTACTGATTAAAACAAATTCTTTACACATTTTGATGTTAAAAAAAATGCCTAAAATTCAAAAAGATATATAATTCAGTCAACGGATAATTTACAATTTTATAAATTAAATTTTTTGGATAGTAAGAAAAGATTGGGAATTTTCTACTATTTATTTGTGTTTCAGGTCAAAAGGCAGGAGAGAGAAAGAGAAAAGAGAGAGAGAAAATCTTAAATTTTAGATTTAAGTTGTTCTCTAGGATAAGATTGCAGACATTTGATGGTTCTTATACTACTTTTTTTTTTTATTTGCATAAGTTAATAAGGTAAAAGAAATATAAGATACATTTTGATCTAGAATAAAATTTGCCGCTTGCGTTTTTTCAAATGTCTTAACATACAAATATGGCATGCATATTCTTAAATAATTGAATATCATGTGACAAGATGGAAAATATTATGGAAATATTTTCGTGTCTTCACTTTTTTGAATCAAATATTTAAAAAAATTGAAGGAAAAGTAGACGCATATAGAAACAGAGATTATTATATGAAGAATACAATTTCAATTGTAAGGATATAAATATATTGTTATATTATAACAAGCCAAATTTGGAATAAATATTTATTTTTATAACACAGATTATATCTCAATACATGAACTAAAAATTGATCTTATATATAGATTCAAGAAAAGGGTGAGTAGGTTTGAATTCCACTCTTGAAGAAATTACTATTTTGATTGATCGCTCATTAATTTTGCAATTTCTTGAGCCTTGTAATTGTCAACCTCGATCAAGTGACAACTACGAAATCTGAGCTAGCATCTCCCTTTCACAAATTCAACCTCAAGCCAACGAAAAAACTTCGAGCCTCAACATATTCAACGTGCATTAGACCAGTTACACGGCGAATCTTTTAAGGCATCAGGACTTGAAGACACGACTTGGCAAAAAAAGTGCCAGCTACGAGTTCGACCACCACTAGATTACCGCGGCCATAAAGAGACTAGTAAAAATTAAATGCAAAGTTAAAAAACAGGAATATATTTTAAAAGTTTTTCCTCCGAGGAATTTGTAAATATTCTTATTTTTCGTGACATTTGAAATTTTAAATGAAGAGGGGTAGGGATAGTTTAAAATGTCTTTTTCTATTCACGATCGAACATTATACCGCCTTAAGGTTCAGTTCATTGAGGTTTACTACAATTAAGTTCAATGGAGTGTTAACTAGCATTCCTCCAACTTTTAACTGCTTTTGTTCAGAGAGTTACAACGCTTGAGTTTTCTGCAGGATTGAGGAAAGAAAATGAACACCTTCATATTTGCAACGACTAAACGAATTGTGACTTCGTAGCCTTAGACACGAATGCTTTAGGCTGGCAGTGATGTCTTAGATTAAATTAGTAGTGGTTGTGTAAAAATAGTTTGTGTGCGGTGTGAACTTAGTTAAAACAAAGTATTATATTTGGATGAAAAGAAAGCGGCTACATACTTTACGGATTCATAAGAAATAACAACAAAATGTTACATTAGAAGCAGATTTTGATCTAATAACGATGCGCTAGCTGTATCTGTGTGTGTATTATAATTCAATATCTTTTTCTTAAAATGCAGATTTATTGCATAAAAAACTGCACAGCTTATCGGAATCACATTTGAAAGAAGTATAGAGAGGTTATGTGTTAAAAATGTCCTCTCTGTCCGTACCATCTTTATCCTATATATATATATATATATATATATTCAGATGCAATAACCTTACACTTATTTCCTTCAAACCAACCGCCTTGGGCTACCACACACTTCTTTAAGCCGTTCTGCTGTTTTCGGAAGCAGCGCTACTTTTGGAATGTCTTTTTTGTGATGGCGCATAGTTGGTCTATGTCAATCTGCATGATGTCAAAATCTGGATACTTTCATAGACATTTTGACCTTAGGAAAAAGCCAAATGTCACACGGAGTTATATAAGGATAATGGAAGCTTGTTGAAACATGGGCGCGTTGAGTGTAGCAAGGAAACTGTGTCAAATATGAAGAATGGCGGATGCGAGTAATCGGAATAGAATTACCAGTTGCTTACTTCGTGCAGGTCCAGTAGTTGACATCTCGCAGCAAAGGTGACTCGCATAGTTGACAAAGGTGATCCAAAATCTCTTAGTAGTATTCTTTAGTGATAGGTGTGCCATGTGGTGTATACTCGGGATGAACTACATCATTGGAGAAATAAAAAACAATAATCAGTGGGACTTTGAAGTTCAACATGTGGCAGAATATTAGTAAACTATGGCGGAATAAAGATTGTCAAACTTTTTACAAGAAACGAAGGAGATTGTGGGATATTTTTCGACGGTATCCTACAACTGATAACCTAATAACGTTTCAAAGGGCAAAAGCGTTTGCTCGTAGAGTACGAAGGCGCAGTCAAAGAGAATCTTGGGTCAAGTATGTCTCTTCCATCGCATCGTCCTCTACTAGTCAACAAGTATGGAGACAAGTGAAAGCCGCAAATAACCTGGATCGAGAGTTTTCACTCCCGATATTGGAAATTGATAATGCTGTACATTTCTCTCCTGTCGATATAGCCAAAATCATCAGGCAATATTTTGGTACACTACATTCCTAACAACTAAGAATCGTTGTGAGTAGACGCATATAAACTTCAGCTGTCGTCAGTATCTACCTTAAAATAGTGACTTTGAGATATGGGAATTGAGAAAAGCCTTATTTTCAGCACATAATACCAGACCTTGTAATGATGGAATTACATATGATATGTTTCGTCATATGAACGAGAATTCACTGTAAGTCTCCTTTATCTGTTCAATCGAATTTGGAGGGAGCATATATTCCCTAGTCGGTGGCAGAGGCAATAGTAATTCCTATTCTGAAGCCTTGTAAGAATCCAAAGGACTCTTTCAACTATAGACCTATTGCAAAAACGAGGTGTCTTTGTAAGACCCTGGAACGTATGGTCAATGTCCGTCTCATCTATGAATTGAAAAAGAACCCCTGCATTCCTCCATTTCAGAGTGGCTTCCATAAGGGGAGGTCTACTCTTGACAACATCATAGTGATCGAAGAAAAGATTCTCATCGTGTTTGTTCGAAGGAATAATCAGGTTTCAATATTATTTGATATTGAAAAGGCATATGACCGCAAATGGTGCTATTAAATTCTTCGCACACTGTATAAATTTGATTTTATGAATCGGAAAAGAACTACTGTGGATTTTTACAATTGCCTACCTTCCATATATACCCCAATTTGCCTATCTACATTGAAAATTTTCTTTTCTTTAAATCATTTAAAGTTCGTGTTCGAACTGAATTGTCCAGTTCTTTCAATTAATCTGAAGGAGTCCTTCATGGAAGTATTTTAAGTCCGACATTATTCATCTGCTATATATTACCCAACTTCAACTTCAACCTTTCCCAATTTCAACCATTTGTTTACGGGTCGCTATATGTCGATGGTTTGCAAATATCCTGTGATGGTTCGATCCTACATTTAATTAAGAGACAACTTCAAACAGCAGTCAATAAATTGTTGAATGGTGTGACATTAATGGTCACAATATCTCTCCAAGTAAGAGTTGCTGTGTGCATTTTTGTGGAAAGCGTGGTCTCCATCCCGATCCCGAAGTTCTCACACATGATACTTTAATACCCGTTATCCCTGAGGCTCGCTTCTTGGGAGTTATTTTCGACCGTAAGCTCACTTTCTTTCTACACATTTTACATCTGCGGAAGAAGTGTGAGAAATCCCTTAACATTTTGAAAGTTTATCATACATCTCATGGAGAGTAGATCGAACATCATTACTCCGAGTGTATCAGTCAGTCATTCTGTCTCGAATAGACTACGGATGCATAGTATATGGATCTGCCTGCAACTCTGCATAGCAAAAACTTGACCTAGTTCACCACACTACTCTGAGAATTAGCTGTGGTGGGTTTCGAACATCTCCTGTGCAGAGTCTCTCTGTGGAATGCAACCAGTTACGGTTGGCTTCGCCAAGTAAAAAATTGTTTCTCAGTTATTATGTCCGAATGTTATCTCTAACATCTCACCCATTATACAGTATGTGTATCAGTCCTTCTTTGCAGAGATCGTACACGCTCGTCTACTTAGTTTCTGTTTATTCTCCGAAAGGGTGAGTAATTTGAAGGAGGAGCTCAGCCTACCTGACGTATGTGTCAAACAAAAGAATTTCTTTCTATTCCCGCCTTGGAACTTTCCAGGGTTTAAATACCTGAATTTGATTGCTGTGTACAGTAAGAGTACAACACCTACAATCGTTTTATAACGCTTCTTTCATTTCCACCGGTATCAGTTCGCGGAATACATTCCAATATATACGGATGGTTCGAAAGGAACTTGATATGTCAGAGTTGGTGTCTTTTCTAATGGCATACACACAGTTACCAGCTAGACACTTCTTGCCATATCTATACAGTCGAAGCTATCGCTATTTACTGTACGCTTTAGCTGATGGAAAATTCTAGATCTCGTAATTTCATTGTATATACTGACAGCATGAGCATATTGGAAACATTTGAAAATCTGGAAGATCAGAGTCCCCCTGTTGTGACTGATGTCTCAAACATCACAGTACATCTTCACAGAAAAGGGTATAACATCAAAATTTGTTGGATACCTAGTTATGTAGGAATTTCAGGCAATGAATTGGCAGACTCGGTTGCACGATCAGTTAAGAATCCTATGGAATTAGCAGTCCCGATTTCTGATTTGAAATGAATCGTTTTAAAAATCATTTAAATGGCATGGCAGTAAATGTGGAGTCTTCAGACTCCCAATAAGCTTTACTCGGGGAAGCCTAAAATGGGTGCATGACCCAGTATTTCAACGCGAAGAGCTGACTTGCCTTCGCATAGGACATACACGATCTACTCATAAGTATCTTCTGTTGGGTGAGGCAGCTCCCGAGTGTCCTCGCCAAGTCCCATATACAGCGCATCATATTTTAATTGTATCTCCGGTTTTTCATCATTATCGTCACATATTTTTTAAATCATCCGTTCTACATTTTTCCGATTTGGAGGGAGAAAACCATCACCATAATTTGTTTGCGTTTTTGTACAAAATCAGATTTATAAATCATATTTAACCTTTTTTTTTTATTAATTCATTGATTTATTTAATCGTTAACAAACATTTCTTTTTGAAACTAGTTTTTATCACCAATTATTTATTTAACAATCGCCGATCAGATTTAATTAAATTTTTTCTTTTTTTGATTTTGAAAAAACAAATAAATAAATAAAAACAAGTCCTCTCATTGGTGTGGTGGGGAAATTTGAAGAGGGAGGTGCCAGCTCAAGTCACTTGACAGAGGTTCAAAATTACGTGTTCCATCTTCAATAACCCTAGTGTTGCTTCTCAGTGAGATGTTATTAAACAATCACGATCATAATGCCGTGTACAATTTCCAGATGAATACAATTTACTTCAGTTCGATCACTAGCAGTTTTATCACGCCTGTCTGAATTCTCAATCAAAATGGAATGAACGTATCCACTACTAATGCTCGACTCGTCTGCAAGCTTTCCTATGGTAATTGGATGATCCTATATTATCAGAATCCTCACTTGATCAATGACGACCTCATTTCAGGATGATGAGTATCTATCAGAACGTGTTTCATTCTTAATTGAAGCGCGGTCATCTTTGAAGCAGTTGTACCATTCTTTTTTGTATATGGTATCCATTGCTTTATTTGTAGACCTATTGAATTTAGCGAATCATTTTCACTCAGGAATCGCCAAGATTTACCTCAAATATACTCATCGTCAAAAAAAAAAAAAGTTGCACTTAGAAGGAATAGTCAGATTGAAATATTAGAAAGTAAATTAGTACTCACCAACAACAAGAAATGATTAAAAATAGAGCATGGTACGATAAAGCTTATTGGTCAAAATGCAAAATCATGACTCTCAATACTTACGTTGAGCCGTTCATTATTTCTAAAGCATTCTGCCTCATGTCATGTGCATGGAGTCTTAGGCGTTTGGTTTTATCGGTGTCTTAACTCATATCATACAGATGGAATTTTGACGTGTAGATTTTGAAAATTTTGTGGTAGCGGTGGAGTCTAAAAAGAACAGTCGATAGCATCCTATAAGTTTTCTATGGGCGATATGTCTGACGGTCCTGCCCACTATGGTATAGTGTCTGTAGCTGTTAGACAAATTCTTGAAATGGCATCAATATGAACAGAGGAGAGGGATAAGCGATCACAAAAGGAATGGTTACCCGTAGAAGGATCTCTCTAACGCGCATTTGAGCCGCCATCCAAGTGACTCTGATGAAGACCAACAGTGATTGGGCATCGCACGAAATCATGCCCCATACCATAACACCCTTCTGCCTGGATATATGATGAGAGCCAACAAATTGTCCATCATGGCACTGACCACGTTACACCAACACAGAGAGCTTTTGTCATCCCTAACAAGTGAGTGAGTGAATATAAAGGTTATTGGCGCAAGAGCCAGATATGGCTATGCCGCGCCAAACAAGATTTAACTGTGGTCTGGACGTGAAGAAATTTGAATAAAAGACAAAATCTTCCCTAACAAGATAAAAGCAAGACTCATCACTAAATATGACTAGCTGCCATTCGACATGGCTCCATTTTGCTCTTTCAGGCATCATTGTAGTCTGGGAAAACTGCTAAGATGTGAAAAGCAATCTTCATAATGGTTTTCTTACAAGCAATTCAGAAACTTGCAGTCATCTGCCAATGGTACTGGAACTTTCAGGATGATGCAGAGTGAGCATCGCGGTTCATATAATGTCCGGAATTGTGGCAGTTGATGTGCTTTGCGTTCACTGGGCAATTCTTCGATCTTTCCTGTTTGTAGTGTGGGTAGCTCTTCCAGTCTTGAGTGATAACTTCCTGATAACCAATGCCACCAACAGCGTGAAACTATTACATCTGCTCAACCGATATGGAACGCAATACGATGAATGACCATCCACCTTAATGCAGTCCAACGATACGACCCTTCTCAGAGGCGTAAAATTGTGGAATTGGCTACCGCTTTTTTCTCAGAGGAATTCTAAACTTCAAAACCATAAATTAAACCAAACACATTAGTTAGACTCAAAATTACATGCTTTAGGGTAGTCTTCTAAAGGCTCCTAAGAGACGTGATAAGTCAGGTGTTTTGCTGATATCTTTGACGCTGACACTTTACTCATTTGCATATTTAACAAAGGCGAAGGAATTTTATTTGCATTTATGTGCATTACCTTGCTTCCTCCTGGGTGCAATTTTTTGTGGCGATAAGTGTATAATAGAGTCATTTTTTTGTCATATTGACAAAAACGTAAGCAACTTTTGAGGGGAGGTTGTATATATGACAACCTCCCTCAAAGGTTGTCTACCAGTGACAGACAGCAAACATTTACACATACGTTCATCAAGCCATATTTCCTAGCTCAATTTTGTTTTCGCACAAAAGATTATGGTCGGATATTTTATAGGATATATAGGCAAAAAAGTTTATTTTGATACAATTTAATTATTTTCAAGAGCTAATATTTACATATTTTTCTTGACTGAGTACACATTTTAGGATTTCAGAGCGACTTATCTGGTGAAAATAATTTGCATGGATATCGAGATGTTGCCTTACAAATTTTTGGATTTCTTTTCTAAAAATGAGACGAAAACTAATGATAACTATAACACATCACATTTATATATATGTTCGACTTTATTCACCAACATTTTTTCCTTCAAGAGAGATACATTCATTCCAATGCTCCTCTAACTTTAAGTTGCCTTTTTTGTAGAACGATTTGTCTTCGCTCGCAAAATAGCCCGAGTTTCGGCAATCACTTCCATCATTTGAGACAAGTTTCTTTCCCTGGAGCATCTTTTTGATGTCTGAAAAGAGCCAGTGGTCGCTGAGTACGTTGAGCGAGAATGTAATTCGGAGAGTAATTCATTCAATTTAATCTTTCATTTTCATCGAATTGTGACCCTGGGACATTGTTTTGGTGGAAGAGCACTTTTTCTTTTGCAAGCGGTGCCGTTCTTTCTTGATTTCTACGCTTAATCTATACAATAATGCCATGTAATATTCGCTATTGACAGTTTTACCTTTCTCAAGGTAGTGGATATACAAAATACCATACGTGTCCCCAAAATACGGATGCCATAACCTTACCAGCGAACTTTTGAGTTTTTTTGGTCGCTTTGGTCGACTTTCACTTACTGCTGTCCACTCAGATGACGCTCTCTTTAATTCAGATTTGTGGTAGTTCATCCATTCTCACAGACCGAGACAAAAACTTCTTTTTTTTTTCTCTCTCTCTCTTTTGAACAGTTTCAAACAGCGCTCTGAATTGACGACGATTTGTTTTGGGTTAGATGTGAGCAAATGCGGCACCCACTTCGAAAGCAACTTACGTATGCTCAAATTTTCACGTATAATTCTTAACACATTACCTTCCGATATCTTTAAGGTGTCAGCAACTTCTCACATTTTAAGGTCTTCCAAAACTATTTTGTGGAATTCTTGTTCTTTCCGGAACTGCCGATTTTGTGCGACCAGGGCGTTCTGCATCATTGGTGTTTGCATGATTGTGTTTAAATTCAGCATACTTATCAATAATATAGTTAATTTTCCTAGTGCAGTTTCCATAATACTTATCAAGTCACTGTTTGACTTCAACAGTAATTTTTCCTTCATCAAAAACAATATTTAATTAACCCATGAAATTCTTTTTCATCCATTGTTTTGAAAATTACAAAACTGGGGTCACTAAAACCTGTTAACTGTTACAATGTCACGAAATGTTGACAAATACCGTTTGAAGGTCAGTACTATCCAGAAATCATATGGGTCTGTCAATAGTGTTTCCATATATGTGTCAGACTGGAGACATATTGAGTGATGCATTATTAACATAAAATTTCCTGCTAATTTTATTCTAATATACTAAAAAAAAAGCGGGGGGAGATATTTTTTTTTTTTTTAAAAAAAAAAGAGACACCGAACTACGCTGTTAATAAAAATTTTACTTCTGCATCAAATGTTGGTTCAATAAAATTTAAGTGGAATTATATTTAGAGGAATACGATTTTTCAATATAATTATTATATAGTCAAGATTCGATTCTACATACAAAAACATGATGATGGGCATACTATTTTATAATCCAAGTCAAATGAATACACAACCAACGACTTCACAATTTTTTTTGCAGAAAAATTAAATAAAAAACAGTTGATTAACTACTTTTTAATTCCATTGTTAACTTCCTCTTTTTGATTTAAATAGTGTCATAACAAAAATAAAAGAATGTAGAGTACGTTGAGTGACCGTGGATTTTAATGGCGCAAGAGCCAAAGCAGGCTAAGCTGCGCCAAACACTTGTTAAATTATTTTAGAGTAAAAACAATTTAAAAATATTTATCAAACACACAGAGAAAAATAAGAAAAGGTTAAAAATCAAATTTGGTGCAATATGTTTTAAAAAAGCAAATAAGTTATGGTAGGGTTTTTCCCCCACCAAGTCAGATAGGTTTAAAACAGATGAATGAAAAAAAGTCCGGCGATGATGATCAAACACCGGACAGTCAATTAAAATGTGATGAATCATGAAAGGGACATGGCAGGAAGGACACTCGGGAGCATCTTCTCCAAATAAAAGATGTCTATGGGTAAATCGAGTATGTCCAATGCGAAGGCGAGTCAATTTGACATCTGCTCTTCGCATTGGAAAAACAGGCCATTCTCCAATGATTGGCTTCACCGAGTGTAATTTGTTATTTATCTGAAGACTCCACGATTCCTGCCATGTCTGATGAATGAGCATTAAAATGTGACGTCGAATGTCCTCAAATGGGACTGCAAGCTGCAGAGGATTCGTTGCCGCAGAGGATTCGTTCCGTGCAGCCGAGTCCGCTTGTTCATTTCCTAAAATACCTACATGACCAGGTATCCAGCAGAATTTTATGTCATAACCCCTGCTATAAAGCTGGCAAATAATGTCAGCAATTTCAACCACGATAGGATGACTTCGATCGTCCAGATGTACCAATGTTTCCAGGACGCTCCTGCTGTCAGTATATATGACGAACTTTCGAGAACTGGACTTCTCGACTAATCTAAGGGTACAGTAAATGGCGACTGCTTCGGCAGTGTTGACACTGCAGGAAGAGTCGAGCCGGTAACTGTGCCTGATATCGTTTGAAACGACACCACAGCCGACATATCCAGCTCCTTTCGATCCATCCGTGTAAAGAGGAATAAAATCCTCATACTGACAGCGATGGAAGGCAAAGATTCTCTGGAGCACAATGGGACATGTGTTGGATTTGCTGAATAAAGCAAAAGGGTTATGATATATAAACCTTGGCATATTCCAAGGTGGAAATTTAATAAGATTTCGTTGCTGAATATCCAAGTCATGTAGGCCGAGTTCCTCGATGAATACCTTCATCCTCTCAGAAAAAGGCCGGATGAAGGAAGATCGCGCATCATACAATCTAAGTAAAGACGGGCTGGTATTAATGTTCTGTAATGGATGAGATGAAAGAGATGAGATTTTGAAATGAGAATAGAGCGACTGTTTCAGGCGTCGCAAAGCCAAAGGCAGCTGGTTACAGAGGACATAGAGACTCAGCACAGGTGACGTTCGGAACGCACCACAGCAGATTCTCAGAGCATGATGGTGGACTGGGTCAAGCTTCCGCAAGGTAGTTTTGCAGGCACATCCGTAGACGATACATCCGTAGTCGATCCGAGACAGAATCACCGATTGATACACTCGGAGTAAAGAAGTTCGGTCCGCTCCCCAAGAGGTGTTGGACAACACCTTCAAGATATTCAGGGATTTCTCACACCTCTTCCGCAGATGTAAAATGTGTGGAAGGAAAGTGAGTTTTCGGTCGAAAATTACTCCCGAGGAAGCGGATGTCAGGGATGACTGGAATAGATGTATCACGGATGCGAATATCAGGATCGGGATGGAGATCTCGTTTCCTAGAAAAATGCACGCAACTGCTCTTGCTGGCAGAAATACTATGCCCATTCGCGTCACACCATGTAACCAGGTTATTGATTCTGTCTGAAGTCGTCGCTCAATGATACGCATTGACAATCCTTCTCAGGAAATCTGCAGATCGTCGACGTATAATGATTCATGAACTGATGGTTGCAGATGAGAAAGAATAGAAGACAGATGACAAATAAAAAGAGTGGGGCTCAGAATGCTCCCCTGAGGAACTCCTTCAAATTGAGTAAGAGATGAGTACAAAACATACCAACCTGTACTTTGAATTATCTGAAAGATAAAAACATTTGAATAAAAAGAGGCAAATTGCCTCTCAGACCATAACCGTATAAAATGCGCAGAATTCCACAGCGCCTATTACGGTTATATGCCTTTTCGATATCAAAGAAAATAGAAACCAAATGATTCCTCCGCGAAAGCAGAACGAATCTGACTTTCGAGTAGAAGGATGTTATCTACTGTGGATCTTCCTTTACGGAAGGCACTCTGAAACGGAGGAATGCATTGATTCTTTTCCATTTGATAAACGAGACGGGCATTGACCATACGTTCAAGGGTCTTACAGAGGCAACTCGTCAGAGCGATACGTCTATAGTGGAGAGGGTTCTTTGGATCCTTACCAGGCTTCAGGATAGGAATAACGATTGCTTCCTGCCACTGAGTAGGAAACACATGCTCCCTCTATATTCGGTTGAATAGGTAAAGGAGACTGACAAGTGAATCCTCGCTCAAGTGGCGAAACATATCGTATGTCATACCAACAGAGCCTGGACTGGTATTGTTAGACAAGGACAGAGCCTTTCTCAATTCCCACATGTCAAAGTCACAGTTATAAGGGAATGGTTGCCGACACCTGAAGTTAATAGGTGTCAGCTCAATACGATTCTTAGTCGCTAAAAATGTAGCGCTGTAAGAACCGGAGCTTGACACACTAGCAAAAGAGTGACCAATAACATAGGCCACTTCGACAGGTGAAGAATGCACAGCATTTGCAGTTTCCAGTATCGGGATGGAAAATTCCCGATACAGGGAGTTTGCAGCTTTTAATTTTCTTCATAACTCTTGACTTGTGGTAATGGAAGAGACATACCTGATCCAAGATTCTTTCTGACTATGTCGCCTTACTCTGTGAGCAAACGCCCTTGCCCTTTTAAACGCTACGAGAGTCATCAACATCTGGATCTTGAACCATTGTACCGGTAATAACCGCTAACCGTGTGAATAAATTCCAATCTGTCCGGTTGAAGCGGTAAGTGGGGAGACGTAATCGCACCCCCCTAACATGAAGAACCTGGGAGATTAGGAGAGGGAAATGATCACTATAATGTAAATCATTAATTACCTCTAAATTCAGCGACGGTAGCAGTGTCGGTGAACAAATGGCTAGATCTAGAGAATGAAAAGTCCTAGTGGGAGCATGGAAATATGTTTTCTCGTCGGTGTTCAGCAGACAGAGACTATGATCAATCTGCCGACAACGAGAATTCGCACCATCATACCCCCACTGCGGGCTGTGTCCATTAAAGTCACCTAGCAGAAGGAAGGGAGCTGGTAACTGATCAACTAGTTGGTCTAAATCTACTTGTGACACAACATCGTTAGGTGGCAGGTAAATGCAGCAGACTGATTAAAGTGCGAGTATGAATTCGCACAGCCACAGCTTGCAACGATGTGGTCAGTGTAGTGACGTTATGAGGACAGTTCTAGGTTGCCAGTATGCAAACACCTCCAGAAGGTGATGCGGCATCAACATCCCGTCGTACTCAATAATATCCACGCACTCGAGTTGTCATATTACTCTTTAGAAAAGTCTCCTGAAGAGCAATGCAGACAGGTTGGTGCGTAAATAGTATGGATTTAGTCTGGGTCGTAAACCACGGCAGTTCCAGGAAACAAAAGCCATGAAATGGGTGCACTGGAAGTGGAAGGTCCCGTTTCCAGGACCCCCATGGAGTCATAATCTTCGGACGATGAGTGTGAAACCACCGCATCCCCGTCAATGACCCTATTTTTTTGTGCGAGGAACGCTGTTCTTCGCAACGGATTTTAATTTTTGCCTCTGCAAAGCCTTTGACCTGGCCAATGGCCTAGCCTGAGCAGAGGAAGGGGTTTTAAGTATATTTAATTTTTTTTTCTTGATTGTGGAGTTCTACTGGTAGGTTGCGGTGTCTTAAGTTCAGGAAATTGGGTGGATTTAGAAACTTTGGTGTTCTGGGTTGCCGTAGCGTAGCTTTTTCCCTGTACAGGTGTACGGGAAGCGACTACCCGGCGAGCCTCAGGATATGACAAATTCTGCAGCGTCTTCACCGTTGAGATTTCCTTTTCCTCTGCCCATTTAGGGCAAGAACGAGAGTATGCAGGGTGGTTTTCCTGACAATTGATGCTCTTCTCTGCAGCGTTACAGGAAGCATTATCGTGTCCTGTTGCTGTACAGTGAGCGCAAGTCAATTGTTCCCTACACGCGTTCTTAGAATGGCCATATCGTTGGCAATTAAAACATCTCAGAGGGTTTGGAATATATGGTCGGACGGAGAAATGCGGCCTGAACAGTCTATGGCAGGTTAGGAGTTGAAAAGGTCAAGATGAAGTGTTGGGCATTAAGCACCTTAAAATCTCTCCTAATCGTAATCCTCCGGACACCACAAATCAGCTGGTCCCGCAAATTCTCTTCTTCCGACACGTTTTCCAATTCCCTTGAGGATACCACGCCACGAGAGTTATTCAGATTTCTATGCGGTGAAGCCGTTACAGAATAAGGTCTTCATACTCATTACAAGTTGTGCTTGCTTTGAGTTACAGACCGCGATTAATAGGTCACCAAAACGTAGTTTCTTGATATCCTTAAAAGTCCCTGCCATACCCTGAATTCCGTTTTGAATTAAAAAGGGAGATATGGTAGAGAAAGTATCAGTCTCTCTTTTTACTAGGAATAATCTAAGGTTCGTATTTTTTGTAGATAGGTCAGAATTTTCTAGTTTCATTTTCTGCATGACGCTCAACTCACGATTCACTATTCGATTTAATAGTTTTTAACAGCTTTGTCGCCATAGTGCCTTAAGAAGAAGAAGAAGAAAAAAAAAAAAAAAAAAAAAATCACGTTTGACTTCTAGTTCGATTGAGGGCCCGCTAGAAACCGTCTCTCCCCCCTTTCCTGACGTGGAAACGAGTAACCGACGGAGAATTTCGTTAGAGTCGGACAATGTGAACTGTCCCATTACGTGCTCAGGCAAAGGCACAGTCCAAGGCCGAAGTTAAGGATTTCTCGAAATGGGAGGGAGGTCACACCAACCAGCCATACGCAACCAAGGCTCTCCCTCTGGGAACATTTTGAGGATGACGTTCCGAAACTATAACCGATGGGGCACGCAACTCCTCTCCCAACCAGGGCCTTTTCCAATCACGACCATGCGGTCTCCCACTAGGTACCTCCGCATGAGGGGAACTGGGGCCCCGTATTGCCAGAGCTAGGTATGCAGGAGATCGGCATTGATACGCCGTCGGCCTTTTAGTGTGTTAGTAGAAACACCACAAAGATATTTTTTTATTTTTAAATATTTTTATAATTTTTCTTTTTTTGTAACACAAAAGTTAGCACATACACAGAAGAAATTAAACTGTGTTAAAGTAAACTGTTTTCTGCTTGATACCATAAAATATCAAGCGGAAAAGCCCCCCAAAGCAAAACACATGACAAAGAAAAATAGAGGGGGAGAAGAAGAGGAAGAAAAAAGATCACTGAGATACCTCGGGGTTGTGATGCCCGTACTCATCTAAAGAAGCTGAGCCCCCTGAGGGGGAATATAGAGTAGAAATAAACTGTTACTGTTTTATACTACAAAATATTGAAGGGGAAATTGTGTAGAGATAAAATTTCCAAGTAAAAGCTGCTTTAATGTCTTATACATTAAGTAATATATCTTAGCTATCTTAATGCTAAATAAATTGTTGAAATATTTTTTAAGTATTTTATATTTCTGTATCATTTACAGCATTGAGCTGTATTCTTATAATTTTGAACCTTGATCATAAATATTACAAGAACAAAAACATCAATTAAGTTAAATTGAAATGAGTGTGGCAAAAACTTGATTTTAGAATCAATATATGTTCCATCATAAAAGGTACACACATTAAACATTTGTAAAAAAAAATATTATACTTAGAGCTAAAAGAGAACATTTTAAGAGGTTTCATATTTTTATCCTACATCATTTTATCATAGCATTTTAATTGTGTTAATACAAGAGATTTTTGATGCTCTGCATTTACATAATATACAATGAATGAGTGAAAGTAGGTTTATGGTGCTAGAGACAAATTTGGTTATGCTGAACCCAATCATGTGCAACTGTGATCTTAATGAAAGAAAACAGAAAAATTAGTGGACAAGAAGGAGGGTTAAAAATAGAGAAAGATCGTTGGGTATTCCAGGGATGTTGCATAATACACGGAATGTCACAATAAGCTTAAAAATATGAAAAGAAAAAAAAAATTACATGATCTCTTAATTGCTATCAAAAATTTACTTTACATAAACTTTATTAGAAACAACAAAATGCATCTCACATTTATCTATTTCTTGAATACAATTTAGCTACATATTATATACAAATATATATTCAAGGCAAATACATGACATCAATACTATTTATATTAAAATGAATGTAAATCAACTTCCAGTATTAAACAAATGATACTTTGAACCTGGGAATAAAAATATATCTATGAATCATTCCAATGAAGATTAATAATAAGATTGAGACAAAAACAATTATTATAGATATAATATATTCCCAGCCATTAGAACACTTCATTAAATATTTATTTTTACTATATAATGGTTAATTTACTATGCTTCTAAATAACAGTTGATATTTTTGCATAGTAAAATGAATTGGTTATAAGGAACATCTCATATTTATTTATGATCTGTGCAATGCAAGTATATATATATATATATATAATTTTTGGAATGTAGAAATACGAAAATTTGAGCAACAACAAAGACAGAAAATAATGAAATGAATATCATTAGTATCACAAATAATACAATAGTTCCAAGACATAAATTTTAGGAATACTTACTTATACACTATAAACATGTACATCTAACAATATGTATTTTCCCATATAACATTCATTCATTGAAAAAAAAAAAAGCTTTCAAAAAGCATAAATATCTTTATACATCTCAGAAAAAAATTTCAAAACTTTCCAAGCAAAATAAACAGGATGCAAACATTATAATATTTTTCAAAACAAATTTAATAAATTTAATCAATACCATGAAAGGAAAATATTTTAGAAGATGAAATAAATACAAGACTATCAATGCAATGACTGAATACATTCCATTTTCACACCCTTATTTTATTAACAAACAGTGTTTTATTATTTCATATTACACAATGAGAGAAGAAGATTTTCTCTTTGAAATTTTAATACAAAAAATATCAGATTTTCATTTATGGCTCAGAAAATCTATTCATATTTTTTAATACTGATTGAAAAATCACAAAAATTTTCCATCAGCAAATTTTTTATGATTACAATAAACTACTTCAAAGAGCATTCAGAATAAGTCCATAAATTTTAGACCAATACAAAGTTTTTAATTATATTTTCAAATGTTGAAACATTCAACAGTTTATAATTGTGTTGTTATATAATATTGCAGTAATACTTAGCTCAAGATACCATACCTCAATACCATGCTTAAATAAAATTTGTAAATGAGGACTAGCATTTGTTCATAAATAATAAAATCACAACAAAATTGAAACATTTCCTTGACTAATGCATTTATAGATTACAATGACTAATATATTAATCTGTTCCAGGTGCAACAGATATTGTTTTTCCTTTCGGATCATCAAATCGATCCATCGTGCGGATAGAAAATAATGAATATACACCAACATTAATAATTACAATCAATATAAGAGCTACAAATACTCCCATCCAAATTGGAACAGTAAACCAAGTAATACAATCAAAACTTTCATTAAATTTTTCCTTTACTTGAAATGGTTGAATCTAGAAAATAGAATGAAAAAAAAAAATTGTTTCTTTTAAAATTTGCTAAAATTATGATACAAAGTAAAATATTTTTAATATGAAAGTTAAGTCAAATATTATAAACTCAACAAAAATAACTATTTTCAGGCAGTAAAATATTTTATTAATACTTTATTTAAATTTCAAATAAAAAAAAAATCAAAAATTTGAACAGTATATTCTCCACAGAAAACAAAGAATAACTAGCCTGTATATGAATTTCGATATTGCATACTAAATATTAAATAATATTTATGCAAAAAAAGATATTTTTTTCTGCAGCGTGAAATATAACATTAGAACTGCATAGATTGACTGGCAGTATAAACAAGTTAGCTATCAAATAATTTCCCTCATAGATTTCAAGCCTAATTATAATGACAAATTAATCTTTAATAGAATGTGTGCAACATAAGTTATCTTTTAATATGCTATCCTGATGCAATTTACTTTTTTTTTTTTAAATTTAAGTTCCACAGCCTTGTAAATGCTTAATACATTTTTGTTCTAATAATGATGATTAAAGGTTGACTAACTCAATCATATCATTCTACTACAGCACAATTTCTATTTTACTTGAATTTGTTTGTAAAACTAACAAAAACTGTGTTTAGTTTTTATTAACGTCACACTAGAAGCAACACGAGGACTATTGGCGATGGACCTCGTAATTTTGAAACAAAAATTCCAATTAAGTTGCTCAGTCTCAATTTAATTTAGTTCAAATCAAGAAGACTAAATATAACTTATAAGTTAGACATATTTTGAAACCAAACATAGAACTGAGTATTACTGAAAAACATACATTTAATAATAAAATATAATCTTCCCCCCCCCCCTCTTTGACTTCCAATTATTTTTAAACTTCATTCCACACCAATTTTGACAATAACAAAAACCACTACGGACATTTTGTTTTGTAAGATGTTTCTTATGGATATTACTTTTCAAATGAGAAGTTATAAAAAAAAAAACCTGTGCAATTATAATTAAGAACTATTTAAGGAATAAATAAAACAGCATTTGATAAATCTTTACTATTATTAGAAAGATGAAGATTTAAATGAATTTTATTTTGATCACCTAACAATTTTAAATCCAGTTTTAAATCAATCCCAGAATTTTAAAATTAATATTTTCATTAAATACACTCACTTTAAATGTGAAAGCTTTTTTTTTTTTTTTTTTAAATGAATACAGAAACCATAAGTATTTTTCCCCTAGCACTAAAAGGCGATTTTTTACAAAATGCAAACAACAAGTATCAGATTGCTTTTAGCAATATGTTAACATTAGAAGGGTACTTTAATATATTACTTTTTTAGTAATATATTATTCATTTTTTCTCAGCATTAGAATCACATAACACACGATAAAAATATATCAAATAATTTTGAATCTTTAGAAAAATAATATGGATAACATTAGAATGGTACTTTATAAATCACATACCCCAAAAATTTCCATTTAAAAACTTCAGCTCAATTTTATGTGCAACATCCAGTTCGATTATTATGCTTAGCAATTAGTTCTTTTTGAAGTAAAATGACCATCTTGCCTTAAAAATGACTTAACTCATATGCTACCAGCCATTTAGAAGTAACATCAATCATACAAGTTGCAAGTGTATTTTAATAATTAATACTTTTAAGTTTTCTAATTAAGTCCAAATCAGGTCTGAAATAAGATATTCTTCATTAATATTTAAATGTAAGTACTTAAATACTTTGTCAAAACTAATATTTACCTGAAATCTACTAAATTTTACTATGTACAAATCAGAAATGTTGTTGGATTTCAGTACGAAGTCCCCACAGCTGTAGGAAAATTCATTGGGTGCAGCCAGATCCTTGCTGTTAAGATTTATTTGTGCTTCAGACAGTTCTAAATAGCTTTGTGTAGTCCATGATCCCATTTGACTTGTAAAGTTGAATCTATATTCAATGAAAATCTTAAATTTATTTCGATATTACATAAAAATGTATAATTTAAAAGAGAGTTGAAATTTTAAAGAGTAATAAAGTGAATATTGTTTGTTACAAAATTATAAAGAAAACAAATTTTAGAATTTAAATAAAACTGTTTAGAGATTTAATTTTGTCACTAGACAAACATTTATGAATTTCAGAAGATCAGAGGCAAATTTTTAAAAATAACCATAAATAAAATTACATCTTTAAAAATCAAAATATATTCAAACTTTTATCTCTGTAAATAAAATAAAACTTTAAAAAGGATCTTGAAAATCAAATACTATGTGAAAGCTTCCAATTAGTATAATTTATACCCTGCTTAAAACAAATTTGATTTTTATTCACCATTACTCCAATGTCCCCAGAGCTTTATAGAGTTTTTTAAATGGTTTGAAAAAGTCATATTCCCCCCTGCCATTTAATTTATCCTCAGAGAACGCTCTGTTTTATTTAATCTATTGCAACATTTAACATGAATAAGATTAATAAATATAACATAGGGTTTTTATTCCTAGGCAAAAGGCCAAGAAACAATAATTCACACAATTTGTCTCCATTTCCTATTTCACTTTATATTTGATTGTAAGAATATATTTCACTAACATTAGTAATAAATATTTAATGACAAAGATTTCCCACAGGTGGTTTTTTTTTCACTAGAAATCAGTAGTTTTTCCATATAATTCCAAATTTGATTCCTAGAAAATTAATTTCTTTTTTTTTATAAAAAATTATCCTTTTTAAAAGAAAATAGCAAGATTTTAATAATAAAATATTTGCTCTTTTACTTAAGTGTTTTTCTCATCACTAAACAAATCTTGAATCTTGCTGATTTCACGCACAGTCAACTTCTACAGTAATCTTATTCTTAAAAATTTAGTGGAGATATGTTCTCCAATATTATATACAAATTGCTAAAGTGAATTAGGCTTTGTTCATTACCAAATGTTTATTATTTTCAATACAACCACAAAATTATATTAAATTATAGATATTTGGACATAATTAAAAACAATAGAATAAGTACCTATAAGCTTAAAATTAACATTAAAAATTAATTTTACTGTGTACTCTACTTTCACTGTTTTGATTATAGAAGTATTACTCTTAGTAAGAAAAACAAAAATTTCAATCTGGATACATGCAAAAAAGATACTTCCATACATATAAACACAATTTCTAACATTTAAGTTTTTGGTCCACAACTCCAGGAGAAAAGTAAAGATTTGAAATGCTTCAATTACCTAGCATAATATATTTCAGATACTTGCCATAATTTTAAATAATGCATTTAGCAAAAGGCACTTTTTTTTTTTTTTATCAAATTTCAATAAAATATTTATAGTATACAATATTCTTAACTTTATCTGCTTAAAACTGAAATGACATGCACCAGGTTACATTTTAAGAGGACCATTCATTCACAAAAAAAGTATTTATGTAATTATCAAAATATTGTGTTTTGGGATATACAAATTACTGCATCATAATTTTAAAGAAATTTAATAGGTAAATAATAACACAATTATTTTTTTGTATTTTCTTTATGATTCCATGGGGGGGGAGCTAAAAATATAATGAAAAGTAATCCTTTCACCATAATTTTTCCCAAACAAACTTATTACTTTTATATTGATTATATCCATTAGCATTAAAACTTCAGCATCTTACTCTAGTTTAATAATTCAAAACTGAATTAGAATAACATAATAAAAACGAGAAAAATAATAAAATAATAAAGTTTTCTTACACAAGAACAACATTTGAATATTCTCCAGCAGGACCAAACTTTAGCTTCAACCTACATTTAAATAAAATATAGTAATTTTAAAGTGCTCTTCTTAAATATGTAAAACAAATTATTTTTAATGTTTTTAATTAACAATTTGCTAATTAATAACAATATAATTAAGTTGTGCATAAAAATTAGAGAACCATTTAAAATATTAAATATATCTACAAGACACCTAAATTTCACAAAATTCCTATCCAATTTTATAGTGTCAATCAATTTTAATGTTACAAAGCACAATACAAGATTTAAATAACTGCTTTTATAAATGATAGTACAGATAATATGGCATATGTGTAAAAGTCAATGGACCAGTTAAGCTAAACTCGAAAAATGTTGCCAAATAATGATTGGATTTGATACAATTAAATAGGAAATTATTAGTACATAATTTGAAATTGCATCAACTTTCATGTTGGCAGGATTTTACATAATTACTGACATTATTAAATACATATTAAAAGATTTCTCTTCTATTTGTAGTAATGATTTTGAGGATCTTTTTATTCCATTGATGATGTCATAAAAAATCTTCCATACATGTATGATAAGTGTAATCATAAAGGGTACGATAAAAATAGAAAACATTCTTATGAAATTGATTTGAAAGGAAAATTACATAGCATTTAATAATGAGCATTATCAACTGGTTACAGACAGTAATTTACACACATCAATATATAGAAATATAAATTATTTACACACCAATAATACTTTAACTACAATTATAAAACAAAATCAAGAGTCATTTTTAGTAAGCTTGAAACAATTAAGATCCCCCTGAATAGAAAGAAGAATATTTTTCAAATTAAAGTAATAGAAAAAAAAATTACATTTGGGAGGGTAATTGAAGTTTAAGAAAAGATATTAAAATCACTCTCTAAATCTGTTCCAAATGATGTATTTTATTCGATCAGCGAATACTCAAATTCTCAACAAATTTTAAATCGCAAAAAAAAATTGCAAATTTTATATAAAGAAAAATAATTTAATATTATTTCCAACTTTCATAATACTTCATTTTCACCAGTATAAAATTATTTCTATTAATTTCTTCTTAGTAAATTAAATTACTCTTAATATTTTTCACTTCTAATTTTCTTTCAACACTTCTTACTAGATATTATTTGATGTCTTACATAATGTGAATGTTAATAAAAATTTAAACTGCATTTGTTTTTAGTATTTTTTTTCATGTAATTATTTGATTAATATTAATTTGCTTTATATAGATTTTTCTAACTTTAAACTTCTTATTGTCTTTATAATGCTTGAATCTGTATAGTTTTAAAACATATTTTTTTTTAAAAAAAAAGTAACATGTAAAACCTTGCAACCCTTTAAATCATTCTGAACCATGATCATATGACTTTCCCTTTACATAATGTTTTCTCTTCAAGGCTCATTATCATAGGAGTGAGAAGCTTTCCTGTGTCGAGATCCATGATCAAGCTGGTGTGATCTCAAATCTAAAAGTTTTATTCAATTTTTAAAAAAGAAACTAGATGGCAGTTTTAGCTCAAATTTTTGAATTATGTTCTGCAGAGAGTTGACCTTCAATATGCACTTTGGTTTCTGAGAATTTTTTTGTTGAATCAGGGATATTTGAACACGTAAACCATGCAATTTCCCTTCTTTCAAGAATATTAGGTATTTAAAGGATTGGATTTTATTATGTTCTGGGTTTTTATTTATATTTTGATAGAGTAGAAAGGATGGAAAGCTTATTAATTAGAGGTGAGAGTACAATTATCGCTTGTGTGTCTATATTTTTACCCCAACTGAGTACTTAACTTATTATATTAAAGTAGAATTATTTTCTTTAAAATTCACAATTGCTTTTTTCTCAAACATCATGAAAACTTCATCACAGTATATTCAGATACTATCAATTATAATAAACTGTAAATTTCAGCATATTTAAAAGCAGTAATGATGTGAAATCATATTACACTTAACAGGTAAAATCACCCTATTTTGTGCATACATATACTTTCAGAGCACACAGGCCTGGGGGAGCACTTTTTTTTATCTTTTCATTGAACCTGAACTAAACTTAAGTACTCATTTAAAAAGGATTTTTAACATCCTATTTGTAATGAAATACTATTTTTTTTTCCTTTTAAGATATAAAAATGTTCAATAATGCAATTTAATTATTATATCTCAATGTTAAAAAGAATCTCATAGTAATATAATCATACCACACAAGTTCAATATTGTATTTCTTTTCAACTAATTTGTGAAAAACAACATGAGACTGGAATAAAAACTAGAATTATCTCTCTCATTTTTCTATGATATTTTTGAACACTTTCCAGGACAAACTGTTGAAAAATTACTGGTTTTACACCATCTGAGAGTTATAAATAAATAAACTGATTTTTGAAAATAAAGTAGAAAAGTGTCAATTTAGGATTTTTAAATCGTCTACTCAAAAAATCTATTAATACAAATTAAACTGTATTCAGATGGCACAGTGAATGAACATTTGGCCCTCTTTTAAAAGAAGAATGGGGTAATTCTAATAATCTAATTCTAAATATCAT
The DNA here is from genome assembly GCA_019974015.1 of Nephila pilipes. Taxonomy (NCBI): domain Eukaryota; kingdom Metazoa; phylum Arthropoda; class Arachnida; order Araneae; family Nephilidae; genus Nephila; species Nephila pilipes. The sequence goes on from BMAW01087746.1 coordinate 1,364,921, forward strand.
TTGCAGTATTCAAAGTATTACTTAAAAGATCATCTTCATTAAAAAATTTGTATGCTTTGAACTGCATTGTTATATCTTTTAATTTATCCATATGAAGAATGATTATACCATCTAGTATTCTGTGTAATTAATGTTTCAAACAATACTTGAAAATTATGACAACAAAAGAACATTGACAGCAAAATTTATGTATTTTTGTAAAAATTTCCTGTTAAAAATTGCATAGATAAGTAAAAAACAGATTTGTGTACAACAGAATGAACTAACTTATTACAATCCTTATAGAGGTACACCATCTTATACAGGTTCTATTGAAAATAGCTCCTTTTAATTGTATTATGAACCTTTGTGCTTTTTCTAGAAAGTTCAATATTATTTCCTGTATGGCTTCATAGCAGATATTTAAACACAAAATATGATCAAGTGCAAATAGCATTTTTTTTTAAAGAATCATGTTCTCATTTTAAGAATTTAAGTTGTAAAAGTAAAAAATAACTTTCATATATAGAGAAATAATAAAATATATTTGTTGAATAAGCAAGGGAAAATTATAAAAAAAATAAAAATAAAATTCCTGTGCTACTTATAAAAAAATTGTATAAATAGCACAGAAATGCAACTGATCCAATTTCTACAATAATGCAATACAAAAATTTGCTAATTTCTATAAACATTTCACTAAAAAAGGAAGGTGGCAATTCTTTTAATTTACAGATATTAAATCTTTAATAGATAATTCATTTACAATTAAGGTATTTAGATACATCAATATTTATGCAAATTAGTTGGTAGTCTGTGTAGCCATATTTACGAATTTGTTCAAACTTGAAAACAATTATGAAATAATTAAACTTTCTAATTTTAATAGTGTTTTTGAAAAACAGTTATAAATGCTTGTGTGCATACCAAAACATAGGAAATAAGAAATCATGAAAATAGATTAGAATTACTTACAATGCAGTATTATTACCACATTCTGATCCATTAGTATCAATATTCGATGGAAGAGAAATTGTTGTATTTGCTGCATCAATTCTAAGGGTACCATTTTCTGCATACATTATAATACACGAGGAAAAATTTACATAATTTTGTTCAGATGATTCTTCTAAAGATAGCAAATTCCTAAACTTATGGTGTTCTTCATTTACGCCTCCCTATAAATGAAAAAATTTTACAACTTATTGTAGTTTGAAAAACTTCTACAAATGATCTAAAATATATGATTTAATTTGATTTCCAGAATTTTTGGATGAAATGTTTTTAAACCAAGAATAATAAAAGAAATTTATTACATGAAAATAAAAGCTACTTAAACATTAATTTTTATAATATAGTTTTTAAATTTTGATGAAAAAAATTATATATAAAATTTGAAATAAATAAATAAATAAAAAAAAAAAAAAAAAAAAAAACAAAAATATTTTTTTTAAAAAAAAAAAAATTTTTATTCATACTTGCACATTCAAATTTTGCTTCAAATGCATTAAAAGAATTAAGTAGGTCAGCAAACAATAAGAAAGAGACTTAGAGAGTTTGGCCTTCAATGACTTCCCTAGACAAATAATTGTTTGTTAAGTTACATACATTAGGGTCAAGAAAAAAAATCATAGTTTAGCATTACAATTAATAGTTAACACTGAAAACCACATATATAAATATTTAGAAAAATTATGTGATTTTTGCACGGCCTATCTTGTTACAAACAGAAATCTAATACAGCAATGTTTAAATTTTACTTCCCAATTGATATTGAAAATGAAATGAAAAATCTTTACTCCACATCCCCAAAGTCTCACAAATTATTTAAAAATATTAACATTAAAATTAATTTTAACATCATGTCAAAGAAATTTTCTCATATGCATGCCATACTTTCCATGCTAAAACCATATTAAATAACAAAAAAGGTAGTCACAAATTGTTATGTTACAAATTTCATTTTTAACCTTTTGACGATTAGGATAAACAAGAATTTTTGCTCTCTTATTACAAGCAGTATTATGACCAAATGGTCACTGAAAGTAGCAGCTTTTTCTTCCATGTTTGCTTCTGAAAATGTCACCCTATTCTGGGATGTACAGCAAACAACTTGCTTGCTTTTAAAAAATAATTTTTAATGAATTATTTGGGCACATTAGTGAATATTTACAACATTACTCATATTTTCGAACAATTCAGTAGATGACAATATAATCATTGAGTTTGTAAAATATTACATTTAAATACGTAAATAAATACACAATTTTAAACTTAAGAGTATTTTCTTTTCAATATCTTAAGCTTTATATTCTATTTCTTTTTAAAAATCATTATGTGTTTGAAAATACTTTAAAATGTGGAATTACACATATTCATCTTTAGAATTACCCAGCTTACCCCTTAGACCCATTTGAGTAGTAAATTCCCACAATGGTAACATTTTCTCTCAAGATGCAAACAATTTCACAGTACCCTCAGTAGCAACTATTTTGACAATACCATCTGTGTGCAGTCAAATTAACTAAATTTAGCGAGTAGGTATTGTTTTTAATTCAAACAATGCAGGATAATATTGGCAGACAAACTCAACTTGTAATTGTGCATTTGGGAAAAATTTAGCTTCATGAATAATGCTCAGTTGCAATTATTTTAGTCAGAATAAAAGGAAAATTTCATACATGAAATATAAAAAGGAAATTTTCATATATGAAGTATACAAATTTTAAAAATAATTTAATATGGAAGCTTCAAGCATAATTATAATATACAAATATTGAAGAAATATTTATACTTATTAATACAAATAAATAATAAATTGACCTTTGCTTTTATTTCAAAATATTTTCAATTATGCATTTTATCTTGTAGCAGCTTAAGTGGAACAACTAATGATTAATATATGTAGTATTTTGAATGTTCAACTAATGATTAATATATGTAGTATTTTGAAAATAATACAACTGCATAAATTTTCAAAAAACTGTACTTATGTATAAATGAAAGTTGACACTAACTAACATTTACTTTTTGTACAGTAAAAAGAAATAATACTTACCCATGATGATTTAAGACCAGTAAAAATACCAATTATATTTTTTAAAGTTTTTTGAAATTCTGGTTGAAATGCTTTTTCTAAAAAAAAATATTATAAAATAATTATAAAAAAAATATTATAAATTAATAACAAATATTATAAAATAATTATAAAAAAAATATTATAATTTCAAATTACAGGACATTTAAAACAATTACATTACAATGATTAATAGTCTCAATGTGTAAACAATTGAAATTGAAGATAAAGGATTACTGCTGTTTAAATTTGGTTAAGCTTTTATATACAGCAAATAAATAATAATAATAATAATAATAATAATAATAAAAAAACAATATTTAGTATCAATAAATTTAGCTTTTGTTTTAATATAGACAAAACTAGATTTTACTATTAAACTACAATTGATTTTCTTTAACAAAATGTTATTATACTGTTTCTCAATAAAAAAAACTTTTTCTGGTTGATAAAAAATACAATGAGAAAACTATTTTTAAATTTTGTATTAAACATTTTAAGCAAGAAAACAAAGAAATATACAAATGCACAAATTTAAAAATTTAACTTTGTGCATGACCATCAACATTAAACTATCATTATTAAAAAAAAAAAAAAAAAAAAAAAAGCCAGCTTTGAAACAAATTATACAACATTTTTAAATCATATTAACCTCATTATTCTTTTCTTTTCCAAAGAGCAATTTTTAATTTTACCCTTATTTTTTGTCAGAATGAATGTTATGTTATTAAAAAGCCACTGTTATACCTTGTAACATTTGAATGAAAAAATAAACAATAAAACATCACAAACAATACATTTATAATCAACATTACCTCTAGGTCCTACTATGCCAGCATCTGTAATGTGAAGAATCACAACACATGATTTATCAAAAGCCATAGAAACAGACTGTAACACATTCTCGTCTATACTTTGATCAACAACAATTTCTTGTACTCCACAATGCACTTCATGGATCTGACTTAGAGGATCATTTACATGAGACATGAACATGTATCTTTGTCCATCCAAGAAGGACTAGAAAAAGAACTATAGTAATTATAACAATCACAATAAAATATATTTGGGCTTCATTTTGATTAAAATAAATACAATGAGTTTTGATTACACAATTAAAACACATTATGGTTCTGCTAATTTATTCGAAGGCTATTTAATTTATTTAAACCATTTCCCAACGAAGTTAAATACTGAAAGAATTTTTTTTTAAATCGGAAAGCTTTAATATAATTATAGTTTAGCAATATTGATACAAACTGGAATTATAAGCCCAATTAAAAGTTTTTATTCATTTGCAATCATTACACAAAATCTTTAAAGAAACTTCTAATTGTCAATAATAAAAAATAATGAAATAATTGAAGTTAAAAAGTGTAGCAATATTTGATAATTCATCTGCCTACCTCATGCCAACTATGAAATGTGATTTCCAGTTTTATTTTCACAAAGGACATCACTACTTATAAAAGCATTTGGTTATATAAGCATTCTCCCACCCCCTTACCCTTTTTTTTTAGCTATAATCTGAATTTATACAAATGAAGCAGTAGGATTTGCCTACAATAAAAGGGGGGGGGAAAGGAATAAAGCTGCTTTAAGAGCAGCTTTAATGTTTTTATTTATTTTATATTTTGCTTTTATTTATAAATATTAATATTTATTTTATAATTTGCCTCTGTCTTATATGCAAATATTTAAAAATTGTCAAGCCACCAAGTTGTTCTTTGTAAAAAAGGCTCTTTGGAACTGCAATCTTAAAAACTTATCAACACATAGAAATGATGTTCTAAGTTCAAAAACAGTTGCTTGTCTTTTACCACACCTGTTTGATTTATATAATGCTAATACAAGGAATTGACTGTCATTATTATTAATTATAATGAATTGAAGGAGTCAAACAAATCTGTCATTGATTGGAATGATATAAGAAACCTAAATTCTGAAACAGACAGAGGAGAGAGAGAGAAAGGATTTTTTTTAGGAAAAAAATCTAATAGTTGAAATTGATATAAGTATTTTCAAAGCAAACAAACAAAAAAAACCATGCTGAATGCATTTTACCACTACAATAGATTCCCCGAATATGCAGGGATATATGAATGAATCATATATATGTATATGAAGAAAATTACATACCAATAACAAGGGAGTACAACCTTTTCTTGCTGCTGGTTTGTATATAAAAAGAAAGAATATGTGCCATGTTTATGAGTAAATCACACATCTAACTTTGTAAATCTCAAGACTGGTGTTCATGTGCAACATATGAAAGAATAAAGGGGTCAGTAAATAAAGAAATATAATTAACAGATAACATCCTGAAACATTTATCTAAATTTATATAATGTCAAGACCAAGAAGTTAAAGGAAAGTGTTTTGAAAAGGGGAAAAAAAAAACATGTTAAAAGATAAGAGTAAAAAATCTTAAATATGCAGCAAAAAGCTAATTTTGTAAAAAAAAAAGCAAACAAGTTGCAGTTGGAGTTTTTTCCCACCAAGTCAGACAACTTTGAAACAGATGTACAAAGTTTGAACAATGATAAACTTTTCCAACATAGTTGTAATAATATACTAGTTTATTTGTTAATAATTTTCATTATTAAAGCTATAAGCACTTGATAAAAATAAATTTTTCTCATTATATATTTTAATCTCTATATATTTCAACTTTCCTTTCCAGAATAAGTATATCTGTGTTGATTTCAAATACTGTTTCCAAAATTAACCAAATGAAACGGTTGCATGTCCCATAGAAACAGGAATTTATATATTACACATTTTATTTTAATTGCACAATGAGTAAGTGTGAGTGATTGTTCGTTTATGGTGCAAGGGCCAAACTTGGTTATGCCGCGCCAAATACTTATTGAAAACTCCATACCCCCCCCCCTTTTTTTTAAACCATATTAAAAAATTCAGATTAAGAAATATAGTTGTAAAAAATTGCAAAAGGAATAAAATTTTAAATATTATCTAAAAATCCTATTTTATATAAAAACCCAAACAGATTATGGTGGATGTTTTCCTCCAGCAAGAAAGCCAAGTTTATTTTAATAACCCAATCTAAAGAGCCAATATTTGCTTCAAATAAAATGGCTCTTTAGATTAAATAACTATTCTATACAGTTAAAATACAGTATTGTGTTAGCAATACAGCAAATATTAGAACAAAGCATCATTGGATAACTTGAAAATCACTAATGACAACACATTTTAATAGCAAAAGCCATGTATACTTTTGTCCAAAATATAATACAGTACACACAAATAAAATGTCTAACACACAAAATAACTAAAACTACAAAAAAAGTAGTTTTATTTTAAAAATCAACATTATTCCACTGACATAGAAGGCATGAATAATTTTCCATGTCTTGTCATCGTGTGAAAAAAATGTCAGATTATTAGCAGAATCAGAAAGTTTCAGTGCTGATTTACAGGAGTACTGTAGTTTGTGGTATGAATGAGAAAAAGTAAAATTTTCTCTACCTCTACATCATTTAATTATTACTATCTACATGTTTTTTTCAAATGCATCACTAGGAATGTACATAAAAAATTTAATCCCAAAAGTTCCTTAAAACTAAGTTATTTTAATCAATTTTCTGAAAAAAATAATGGTCATTAGATAAATTTTTATTTCAAATTAAATTAAGTTCTGAAAATAAAGGATATATCTTTCCATTAAAACATATTTTGATTGGTTAACTACTTCTTTCTTTAAATAAATGTAGCAATTTATTAATTTCAACCAAGGAATAATACTTCAATGTGATTCCAATTTATAAATAAGAGCATTTCATATTATTTTATTCAATATATATATATTTGAAATGAAAATGGGGGGAAAATACAAAAACAGAAATCTAAAAATATGATCATAACATGATTTAGCATCAGTATTTTTATTATGTATTTGTAACCAACAATATACTCACCTGTAAGTTCTGAAGAGTATCATTGGATGCCAATGGCTTGTCACTTGAAGAAAAATCTTCTAAGCTTAACTAAATGTAAAAATAACAAATTTTCAATATTAATCAGTTAAACACACTCAAATAAAATTATGTATGTATTTTATATGTACAGTAGCAAGAAAATTAATTTCATATAAGACAACATATTATGGCAATTACCAATTAATCTCATGGAGATGTGACTACATTAATATTTCAGAACTTTTTCGCTATGCTTTTCTTCCAAGCCCTTTTAAAATTCTGATGCTTAAATGTAACATATATATAATTTTCAATATTCAAAAACTGAATTATTCACTGATTGTATCCTGAATGATTACTTGCTCTGGACACAGGACTTGGTTTTAAGAAGAATTATTAGGAAATTGTTTTTAAAAAATCAGGATGTAAAATTTAAAAACATAAAACTAAAATTCAAGTATAAAATAATTTTAAATGACTGATTTTTCTGTAATAATATTTAAGTTATAATTATTTAATAATTTCAAGATTCAGTTTGAGGTCTCTTTTATATAAACATATTAAATTTAGAGAGACTCTTGCGCTTGATGCATAACTAGAGAGATTTCATATCAGGTTCCAATTCAGTCAGATTAAATCTCAAATGATATCTTGCTGATATCCTTTCTTTATTAAAAAAAAAAAAACATTCCCAACACTAACTCCCCATTCAGCTAAATATGCTTTTCTCACAGTCATACCATTGCTCTTTTTATATTGAATTCAATTTTCTTACGGCTCACTGGTTGCAGGATGTAATCGCAAATTCAGTACTTCTTATGAACATAAAATTCACCTCCCAATTTTTATCAAAACTTTCTGGGAGAATATCTTTTACTTCTATCAAACATTCACAAAGACACAGATAACAGAAACATGAGCAGGGTGCATTTTGCGACCAAGACCCCCTGAAGAAAGATGGGAGGTGTTTTTTTTTAGGCTCATTTTATTTACGTGAAACTTAAAGCATTACATTTATCAAGTGGTTTCATTGATAATTTTGATTTTTAACATTACATCCTTCATAGGGTTTTAACCAACACACCATTTTCAATTTTTGAGAGTTCTTTTTGATACTGCATCAAAATAGACAAATTCACCAACATTGATTGAATCATTTAAGTTGGAAAATCATTCAGTGTTTTAATCAGAAAATCTTTATTTTAAATCAGTAGATAGAATTTTTATATCATCAACAGTAATAAGTACAGTTGTATCAATCACTTCATATTCTTGGAGCCAATTAGACTTTTTAAAATTTTTGTTACAAACATATTTTGGGCATAATACAATATATGTAACAAAAATAAATATCTTAGTTTTGCCATCAATATTGTTCTGTTTGTTCCTTGAAGTAGAATACATAACACATTTATAGGTCAAAGATATTAACCATATAATTCACAAATGCTTTACGATTGAATGTATATATGCAATACTTTGACTAGAATTTTTATTTCCCATAAATATTTGATTTTTTAGTGAAACCACATGCTGTAATTGATATTACTACAAATTTTCAAGTGCAGCAAAATAAGAAATACAAGACCTAATACATATTAAAACAAACATTTATATTTTTAATACAGGTTAAATTGTAGAAAGTAAATGGTTTTTAAGCTCTAGAGATAACATTTTAAAATTTCCTATCCCTCCCCAGCAATCAAATTGCTCTTCTGTGTGGGACCCCCATTGGATAAAAACACACCCATACTGACATTTTCATAAAATGAATAGAAATATTGGGTGTTTTGAAACTCAAGGGCAAAAATTTAAGAGGTGATAGAAAACATCTAAACAAGCAATTATCACCTTACAATGCATAGGCGGAGAGCAAATGGAAAATCGCTAGACATCACTATAATGGAAAGCATAAAGTTCAGGTTTTCTTACACTTCATCATTTCTATCATGAATTTCAGGAGGCATGGCAATGTACAGTACTCCAGAAAAGGAAGACATGCATTTTATGTATGGTCTTGCAAATGGGAATGCTCTGAAAACTGAAAGACTGTACAGGAAGTATTTCCCTAGAAGACACGTGCTAGACCATGAAATGTTCAAGTAATTGCATTGATGCCTGTATGAAAAGAAATCCTTTGTCATGATACAGGGCATGACAGAAGTGCGAGACATCACAAGCTGAAGAGGGCAATCCACAAAGTATAAGAGATCATCCAGATGTAGCATACGAGAGATTTTTCGTGCCGTAAATGTACACCCTTGATTGTTAGGAGAGCACTATGGGACAAAGGATTACACCCTTATCATGTACAGAAAAAGCAAGCCTTGATATCTGCAGATTATGTACCATATGTAAAGATTGCATGTTAATTTTTGTAACAGCTTTCAGTGCAGCCTTATTTTAGTGCACATGTTATTCACAGATAAATGCACCTTTATTCATGAAAGCATTTTGAATACCCACAGCCTTTATATGTGAGCATCTAGCAATCTATACAACACACATCCTTGTGTATATCATATGTGTTTCAGCATAAATGTTTGGGTTGGAATTGTGGATGACCATTTGATTAGCTCATATCTTCTGCTATTCTGACTGGAAGATAGAACATACTTCACATTTTTCCAAAAGGTATTGTTAGAGTTACTTCAACCTGTTGCTGCCAATACACAAGCACATGTGCTTTCATCATGACAAAACAGCACCCCATTTTAGCTTGGATGTGTGGAGTGTTTTAGACACTAAATTCAAAGGGAGATGGATTGGTTCAGGTGGGCCCACACCTTGGCTGGCACACTCATCTGATATCTCCTATCTGGACTTATTCCTGTTAACAATTTGAAAAGTCTCATTAATGAAACCCCAATTACTCTGATGAGAACCTAGTTGTCAGGATTCCTGTTGATGCTGGCACTGTCCAAGATATGCCTGGTATGTTTGAAAAAGTGCACCGCTTGGTACATTGTACATTGCTGCATTACCACAGGCTGTCACTCTTTTGTGAAACTTTCGTAATTTTGTCACTCATGCAGTCAATAAAATTTAGTAACCTCCTCTATCTGTTTGGTGCTTCATTCTTTCATATGACAGTAACAGTTTTAGCGGTTCACCGATTACTCTACGCCTTTGTATTGTATGGTGAAAATTGCTTGTTTAGTTATTTTTTATCACCTCTTAAATTATTGCCTACGAGTTTCAAAACACCCTGTATAAATGAATAGAAATTAGAATGGATTAAACCATATTGATCCTTTTAATTGTGCACATTTTTGTACTAAAGTAAATTTTGTTAAAAAATATTAGGAACTATAAAAAAATATACTCACTCTATTTGTAGCAAAGACAAGAATTTTTGCATCTTTTTCTAGAATCTCTTTCAGAGTATTTTCATAAATATAATCATCTTTACCTAGTGCTGAAACTGGTGTCACACGTAATGCATCTCTAAAAAAAATCAAAAAACAACAACATAAATTTGATGGTATCTACTTGGATGGGAGAACAGATATGATGGTGATTAAAGTTATTAATTCATAAAGCATTTCTTATAGTTGAAATAGAAGGATTATTATCTTATACAATAACCCAGTTATGAATATATCAGCTATGTTTTTCCCCTTAAAGAATTTTTTTAAAGAGTAGCATTTTGCATAAATTCTCATATCACTACAATTGATATTTTCCTCAATGAACTTGATTTGATCAGGAGTGATAGAACAATAAATAACACTGGTTCAAAAAAAGATGTATGTAAACTACTGCATATTGGGAGACAACAGCAGTGAGCTATATGTCTCTGACTTACATGAACTTCCTTTTCATGACCTATATCATCATTTGAATGATGTTACCACAGAACCAAAGTCATTTAGTGAATAGGCTGGGTATGAAAAATTTCCACTGGCTTACTTTGAATGTTTTATTTCTCAAGTTCATACAAAAATGCTAAACAAAGACTGATTAAATCTGCTTGGAAATACTAAAATGATAAATTCAGAAGAATTGACAGCTTGTGATCCTGGTCAATTTTCCCATTCTAGATAGTTAACAAAAGCAAAAAATTCTCATAGTATATCTGACACTGATGAAATTAGAGCATTGATACATTATATTTGGAAATGTTACGGGCCAATCAGATTCAATATTAAAACCAGCAAAAATTTCATAGATGGTCTAAAAATAATTTTTGAAGCTATCCGTCATCAACTCCGTATGTCTGCAAAGCTTGAACACTTTCCAATGAGAAGAATCTTTAAATCTTTACCACACCAAAACTCAACTTCAAAGCTACAAACTATATCAATTAGAAAGTTACAAAACATCTCTCTTCCACTATTATGAAAATACATATGATTAAAGATTTTATACTTATTAAAAAGAACAAAACTCTTGTACAGACTGGCAAATTGCACTTATACAGAAAATTGCGTCAAATTTGTGATCAAAGCATCTCAAAAAGTGTGTGCCCTTTTAACAAAATCTTTAATGTTCCAAATTTTCAAAAATCTGATTTTGCAATACACTTTTTTATATAAAAAAAATTGGAAATGAAAAATGTGTGTTTTTTAAGCTTTAGGTACAAACAATCAATATTGTTCAGCTGCAACATCACTTCTTTACAATATTAGTCTTATTGTTAAAAAAAGATATTTACATAAGTTTTGGTGGATACCTGGAAAGGATTAAGCACTTGATCTTGGTGACAAATTGAACGTTTTCAAAAAGGTTCACATTTTCTGGATACCTCTATTAGGAAATTTTCAGAAATTTTTTCTATGACATTACATCTGGCCAGACAACGAACTATAAATAGACAGAGATCTTTTCTCTCTGAGAGCCTCCATTTGAAGTGCAAAGTAATACTATTTTTGTAGTGCAAAGTATTATAATGCACTAGCAAGCAGGTGAACTGAGTATTATTGAAAATGTAATTAATAATGATTTGTTCCTATTTGTGCTGCTAATTTGAGCAAGTATTTTCTTTGTTCTGTCATGTAACTAATTTTCTGTGCTGTTTTTCCTATTGTGCACTAATCTGAACAAGTTCTGATACCTGTGCTTCATTTTTTAAAAACATTTTTGACTAAAGCATATGTTATCAAAGTGGTCCATATGAACACCCAGGAGTTGACTCCAAACTGCAAAGGGTTCATGTCAATGAAAGAAAAATTGGTGGTGCTTGAGATATTAATAGGGACTCACGAGACTGGATCCTATTTAAGTAGGTCAGTACCAAAATTTAAACATTTCTTATATGCCATAATGCACTTAACACAGATTTTACCTATGTACTAACATAATACTTATAAAATAGGCATATAAAATAATTAACTATATATTAAATACATTTTGTAAACAAAGTACTTGTAAAAACTTGCACATTTCATACTAGTAGCACATTCCAAAATTGTGTACATACCCACAGTAGCAGTGCTTCTCTAGACATGTATTAGAACTTTACAAGGAAGGCACAAACTGTAACATTTGTGCTGGTATAGACATGTTTAATTTATCAATTATAAATACAAACATTGCATTTATTTTCTGAATTTTGAGAAGAAAAGTGATCAACAAATATTTTAAAAATATATAAATAGTTAGCAACATACAAGTATAAGTGAGTCAGTCATCTTCTTTGAACTTTAAGTAAAAAACTTTTCATCATATTTTCTTTTTGTAGCTCGTTTGACCATATAAGTACCAATTATGTTTAAAAATCTATAATTTTTAAAACTTAAAGCAGATATAAAACTTTTTTAAAAATTTTAAGATAACTATACAGATAGATTTATGAATTGTTTATCTTCTGTGGTGAATGCAATGTTCCTCTTTAATAACAGATACAATATTTTGCATTTTAATGAGTATAATCCAATTTCAGATAAAGAAAGTAGTCATATTTTGCTTTTGAGCAGAATAAAATAATTTGTAGAGGACATAAGGCGAGATTTATAACATGTTTTTTAACATTTATATATAAATTAAATTTTGCTGAGTAATTTTATATAGTGAGTACTGCAACCTGGTAAAAAAAAGACTACCTCAACTTAAAACATTCTATAAACCAAATTCAAGATTAAAATAAGATTTTATACCAGGAATTAATTTCAAATTGTTATGTCTTATCATATTTAAATAGCTTAACTTTTGTCTCTAAATAACTGCTACTAAACATGGCCAAATCTTAAGAAAAAGAAGAAAAAAAATGTAGACAGTATAATATTAATTATCTGAAGTTCCACTTCATTCAATTAATATTGGACAAAAATGTGTCCTTGTGCCTTTTAAGCAATGACTCTATGACTATAAAAAAACCATCCTAGCTGGATGATTCTCAGAGAAGTATCCCTCTGATGAAACAAACAATGTCATTTCAAGTATGTCTTCTTGTAATGCCACGAAAATGAGAAAATACCACATCATTATTTAACCATCAATAATTTCAAACCTATTCCAGATGCACTAATTCATTGAATTTATTCATATTGTAAATAATTAATAAATTCAATGAATTGAATTTATTAATATTGGAAAGCAGCATGAGGGCTGTTGGCAACAGACCTCGTAATTTTGAGCTTTGGTCAAGTGATGATGATGACACCTGAGCTGGTACTTCGCTGTCCTAACTTCCACACCATGCCAACAGGAGGATTTTGAGTCTCAACAGATTTAATGTTTATCAGCCCCTGCTGTATGGGGGGTCTTTAGAAGCATCAAGGCTCAAACCCACAAGTAGTAGGTCTTTAGTTGCATCAAGTCGAAAACCACCACCTGCAAGTCTACGACCATGACCTTAAGGTTACTGCTATCCCCCTATTCCAGATGCAAGTGCAAAAAATAAAAATAAAAATATCTGATTAGCCAAAATCTTTATAAAATATGAGGAATGAAACATGTGCTGGACCAAACTAATGAGTACTAAACTAGTAAAAGATGTAAAAAGTTTAGGGTTGTCACTTATAACAGTCAAGCTTAAACAGAAAAGCCACATTAGACAATTTATCTCTAACAAATATTTCCATCAGCAAGGGTATGGGGTAAAACATAATCCAACCAGAACAAGAAATTTAATGACCATATTTTCTGCCTTCTTAAAACTCAAATTTTTACATTTTAATATACACTGCTAGATTTTTTTTAGAATAGTTCCACGAATAAGGATAAATTTATTCATTCATTCCAAATTAAACCTTTAACCTTTTTTCAAAATTAAACCTTTGTCCATGCACATCTGGAAAACACATATTTTACCCTTCCACTCCAAAATATTAAAATAAATTAAAACCTACTTTACAGACATATTTATCAAAATAATTAAAGCATCTCTCCAAGGCTTCCAGCTACATCAAATAACATTTAATGATTTAATTTTAAGAAAAAGGTTAAAAAGCAAAAAGAACTATATAACAATTGAAGATATCACCTGCAGCATTTAACAAATAAATAAAACCAAGAAATAAAACACATAATCAAAACTGAAATTTTCCAAAAGAAAAATTATCAGCAATGTACACCAGAGTAAAATCTATATCATATCCCAAAAATTGCCAGTCGCCAAGGTGCACTTGATACTCCCCTAGAGACAAATTTTTTTCAGACTTTTAATTAACTATGCAAATCATAAAATGAAAAATACTTAAAACACGGAAGCATGCAAACATTTCAGAATTTATTAATTATGTAGCAAAATTTTTTATTTATAACTTAAGATTGATTTTCATACATATATTAACACGCAATTAAGATTAAATAAATTTCTACTGCTAAAGGAACAGATAATGCATATCATTTTTTCAAAATTTGACTCAAATAATTCTTCAGATATATAACATCTCTCAAACAGGGATGATTTTTATGAACTACCTATGAAATCTGGTAACTTTCACTAATTAATTATGTTTCTAATACCAAAAAAAAAAAAAAAAAAACATTCTGCATAATTATAATAAACATTTTTTACTAACAGTATTATAAGGGAAAACGGTTAAAGTATCAAACAATTTTATAAATTAAGATTAAATAAGTGTTCTGAACTTCAAAAAAAAATTTGCGATAAATGTTACACATTTATTATAGAGTACTATTCTTGGGATTATCAGGACACCGCTTGGTACCAAACATTAATGCAAGCAGAAATATAATCACATATATGAATAGCAAGTATTGATAAACACAGATTTATACAAAAAGTACTTCAAATGTTACATTTAGATACAATGGAACAGAATTACAAATGATGCTTCAATACCCAAACATATCGATACGAATACTTTTGAATTTCTTACTACTAATAATTAAAAAATTAAGATACATAAAAGACGGCTTTACACGGTTTCAGAATTTCTCTTAAATAAAACTCATACAAAAGTAAGGAAAGCGCTTAAAATGTTTTAATTAAATATTAAAGATTTAGTACTCTCACCCTTTAATATTCCATAGTACAGCAGGTACTTCATCAGATAATACTGTATCAAAATCAAGCATAAAAACAAACACAAAGAGAAGAAAAACTTTAGAGCTTAAGTACATGTTTTAATAATATAAATGGAGGATATTACTGGAAATAACAATATATTCAAACACAATTTGATAGATATATCTCACAAATGTATTCAGTCACAAGATTTTCGATTCTGCTACAACATTGAGCAGTGAGTTGAGGTGATATTTTGCTGCTTTCAAGATACTAATAGTATTTTTAGAAATAAATTCCAACAATTGAAAATTTGTCGATACGTCTGACTACAATATTGAAACATTCCCCCTAGCTTAAACATATTTGCTGAAAAAACTCTTTTTTCCTTGTAATTACGCTTTTATTCAATTTTCATAATGCATTGGTTGAGAAACAAAAAGTGAAACTTTACTACGAATGGCATTCTGCTCATCAGTCTGTCACTAAGCTAATTGCTTCGTGTTTACATGCACATGTCCTTGATTTCAGTTGAAACAATTATAATATGTTAAATTTTCTTTCATTTTTAATGTTAATTTGCATTATTGCATAGTTAATTTTGAAAGTTCCATTTCCTACATTTTGTTGTTAGAATAAACGGTAAAAAAATTTTCAGAACTTATATGGTAGAATTATATATTTGTTTATAAAAACATCTTGCTTCATCTTATTTACACTGGCTAAGAACTCTTAAGAAATCCGGAAGCATTTTTTTTTTTCTTATCTGATTAAGCCTGGACGTTGTAATAACATTTATTGACATTTCCTGTTGAGTCAGTGAAACTTATTTTTCATTCTCTGTACTGCTTCTTAATGAACTGTTATTCAAAATTTTAAATTACTATGTATGATATTAGTTCTTTTATGCAAAAAGTTAAAATGTATTCTTCTAAGCAACTAAAGGATCAATATAGGTTTTGTTGAATTATAGTACTATAATTTTAATATCTTTCTTTGCTTGTATAGTTATAGTTTTTCTTTCATTTTTGAACATTTAATAACATAATTTTAACTGATGTTATGCGAAGCTTATGCTTTTTACAAATTTAATGTAGTTGATTTAGCTCTTGTAATAATATTCATTTTAGTTCTTAATTTTTGTAAAATTTTAAACATTTAAGTCTTAATAAATTTATTGATTTGTACCTTTATTTTCTTTGCTATTGTTTCCTTTATTATTATTGCTTGAAAACTATACTATTTTCTCATGATTTTTCTGCATCTATGTACAAAATCTGAGCTTTCTTTATGTAGTATATAATATTTTAAGTATATATTATCACAAGTGTATAGTTATATTGAAAGTTATTTTTATGCCACACACTTTATAAATAGTTATTATATTATTACTGAAAGTTTTATATGGATTTTTTGCGTATAAGTAAAATAAAATTAACTTTAATTTTAGTAATTTTAGATATGGCATGTATAATGGTTTTATTTTGTAAAAAATTTAATGTATTTTTAAGAGTGATGTCAGAAATTGATTGATTGATTCATGAGGGATGTGGAGTAACAAAAACTATTGACCCATTTTTAAATGCCCCATTTTTTACTCAGGTTAATAAATATTGAATAATCTCAGCAAAAAAAAAAAAAAAAAAAAAAACATTCATTTTTTTTTTCAGCACTTCTTTTTCTGAAATTTCTCTGAATATAATAGTGCATCAGGAATTTATTTGGAGTATATTTCTGAGATCATTTCTATGATAGGTGTGATTTATGCAAGTTGACAGAATATGTTTAATTCTATTGATTCTATTGTAAATAGAATAAATAATGTTATCTTGTTCATTGAATTTGTATAAAAGACCAGAGGTTATAATCATTCTGCTAAAAACTCCAAATGTCCAGAATTTCCTCTCTTCTGTTTATTGTCCATTTGAATATTATATCAATTGTTGGTATGTTCCTCAAATTTTCAAAATATTTGCTACAGCAAAAGTTTCCATTATTTAATCAAGTCAGATTTGACTATAGTTGGCATGGGTGTTTTCTGAAACTATCCACTTGATATTTTTTTTCCTATGGTCTGTGAAACAACAAAGCTTTTTCAAAATTTTGAAACAACAAATCTTTTTCAAACCTTTGTTTTTCATTTGATTCTTGAATGTGACATTTTGATTCTATTTTGAAAAATATAATCCCAAATATTTGAAGGAGGATCGCCATGGAAGGCAGACCCAACCTACATTTAATTAGATGCTTGAATTTTTTGTTTGAAAGTTCCCCTTTTGTACTTTAATCTGGACTTAAGTGTGATTTCCAATATTTGCACCACTGATTGATTCTTTTCAGTAATTTTGTAATTTACTACTAATGATATCAAGAGATTGATGGAAATAATAAATTAATCCACATGAATTAAGCATTCAACTCACCAATTCTAATGTTTAAAAAAAATCAAACATATTAATGGTATATAAGATTGGGGATATAGAATACTGCCTTAAGTATCTTTTTTTTTTTTTTTTTTTTTTTTGATAAAAGGCAACCCTTGTCAGATTTGAAGAGATCTATTAGAGAGAAAATTATGCATCCAAAGTGCTATTTTCCCCATAATATCAATTTGTCAAAATTTGTAAAGGAGGCCATCTATGTAAACAGAATCATAAGCACTTTTTACATCAAAGCTAATTCTCACAAAGAAGTTCTTTCTCCACTTTATACCAACACTATTGCTTTGTGAATTAGATAAGTTGCTGTTATGCTGTCTTTAGAAGGAAACAAATCAATAATATTGGATATGACTTTGAGATATATTTTTTTCAAAAGTTTTGGAGAACACCAAAGTCAGTGCTATAAATGTACAAAATGATATTTTAGTTTTGGAGTTAGAAGAATTAAGGGATGTTTTCATGACTGTGGGATTATTGAATTATCAAAGAGCTGTTGAAAAAGTTTTAGTACAACTGTATGTTTGCTTTGCTTTTATTTTTTTAAATAATGTTGCTGGTTTAGTCTGGTTTGCACTTGGAGTTATATTTTTGGATATTTTTTTATCCTTTTTTATTCAGAGTTTTGAAATGGCTTATAAATTATGTTATCTTCAGCAAGGAAATCCAAAAATAGTACTCTTGGGAAATATTATTAGATGCAGAAATATCTGCAAAAAGGTTGGCCTTGATGTATGGATAAGGAAAAATTTATTTTAAACTTGAAGAATATAAAAGTTGATTCAGGATTCATCTGAGTTGGAATTTTTTTTTTAGAATATTAAAAAAGATTATTGGATTAGAAACATTGTTATAGATTTTATCTAAGTACATTTTCTTGTCCTTTTTTATAAGAAGTATGAGTATGCTGAAATATTACTTATATTAAATTCATAATTAAAGTTTAAAAAAAAGTTAAGATATTCTTTTGTGGAATTTGATGAAACTAGCAGATATTGACATGCTTTATAGAAATGGTTTAAAAATTTATGAAATGGTGATTTTAATTTTGCATAAATTTTTTGTCTTTTTTTTTCTGTATTGTAATACTTTTACCCCTAAGTTTTTTTTTCTATGGTGTGTGAAACAACAAACTACATATGTACTTTTAATAAAATCTTTTTGTTAAGTTTATTATTCTTTGTGTCATGTGTTTTTATTCATAGATGTTTTTTTTTTTTAATATTTATGTAGATTTTATTGGGGATGAAAAGTGGGAATAAAAATTGCTAAGGAAATATGGATATTAGGTGGTACATTAATTTTTTTTACAGCTTCTAATTGATGTAATTAAATTTGTTTGGTAAAACCAATAAATAATCTAGAAGTGAAATTCTTTTCATTTGTAGTTCTGTGTGAAAACTAGTAATCTATTAATATTTTTAAAGCATAGTGTTATGTACAATATTTTTAATTGCTATTACACATTAGCAGTTTGCACATATTTTTTTGACAAATAACTTAGTTTTTTTTTTATTATTATTATTTCTCTTCAATTATACTCACCATATTAAAAAACTGTTTTTCATATTTAAATATTGAGAGAAAAGTAACTGGAATTAAAAATTTGTTCATTAAATTAATTGGTATTTTTGAATGTCATAAATAGATTTGGCAAGATGATGGAACTATCACATAGTCTGATTTTAAATGAAGAAGCCCTTCAACAAATACCAGAGCAAAAACGACCTGTTTTCATTTTTGAATGGCTTCGGTTCTTAGATAAAGTGCTGGTTGCTGCTCAAAAAGTATGATTTTATTGAAGATTTTATGTAATATTTTTTTATATTGTAATTTGCTTATTAATGTGTGACTAATAATTTATGTATTAATTTTTATCTGTAATATTTATAGTATCTAATGCTGAAATTTAACCTTATTTTTCTGTTAAGAAATAGAAATAATTTATTCTATGGTTACTCATGCTTGTTTTCAGTTATGTATAGTTTTTCTCTTGTGAAAATCTTAGTAGTTATTATAAAATAAGATTTTTTTTTTAAGTTTTTGATTTAAAGATTGCCCACTTCCATCAATTAGCAGTATAGAAGATATTCAAATTAGATGTAACTGCTCTAGCAAAATATGTATGTGCAAGGGCGATATGGCTGCAGGAAAAGAATTCTCTTAAAATATATTATATTTATCATGTCTATCATATGCTCAATTTGAAAATAAATTATAATTAATATAGTTTTTGATTTTTATCCATATCAAAATATGTGAACCCATTACTCTTTGCTTAAATATAATGAAAATCTTTTTTAAAAAAATATAGTAAGTTCAGTCAGTATAATAGTAAAAATAAATGTGTTGTAGAGGCCAATATGGCATCATAAAAAATAAAATCTGTTGTTTCAAATTTCAAAATTGCTGATTAAACATAATATTATTAATTTTATTCGAAAAATACTTGCTTGTTTAATTTTAGATTATACTTAATCCAAAACAAAATTCTTATTTCTTTTCTTTGGAATGAAATTGCAGTGTTTCATGAAGTGTTTAACATTTACCTTTTATTGAATTATGCTTGAAAATAATTATTAATGAATGTTTTTCCTTTATATTTTATCATTCAAGAACTGTGAATATTCTGTTATATTAAGCCTTAATAAAAAATGTTTTATTGTTAACAGAAAATACCTACTTGTATAACATGACTAAATTTAAGTTAGTAATGAATTATTTCAATTCCTTTACTTGAAATTTACTAAGATTTCTAAACAAATATTTACTGGAGTGAAATGTATAAAACCATTTTTAATAATAGTTATATATTGCATTTTAAGAGTGTCCTTTTGTGTGTATTAGTTTAAAACATTTAAGGAATATATTTAAATGATGAATGAAAGATTATGAAAATTAAAGAAATGATATTTATATGTCATAAATGTGGAAAATGTGTTTTGCTTTTTGTGAAGTCTAATTATTTTGTAATTATTAATTTTACTTTTGTATTCTTATTAATTATTATATAATTTTAAAATGTACATTTTTCTTTTCCTTTTCTCAGTCGGACATAAGAGGATGCCAAAAGAAATTGGTTGAACAACTCATTAGACAAATTCAGGAATCTCCTGGTCCTCCTACCCGAAAATTAATAGGACGTTGTCTTGCTACTCTTTTCAATGTCGGGGATGCTTCTTTACTATTTGACTCAATTAACAAGTGTAATGATACTGTGAGAAATAAAGATGATTCTCCTAGTTTTCTTCAAGTGAAATTGTATGTATCAAAAGTTTTCCTTTTACTCAAAATTTAAAAGATTTTATTTTGAAAAAGTTCTTCAATTTTTGATTTTATTCTTCATTTTATGTATTTTGTTTTAGTATGTGATGTTTATTATGATAACTAATAATTAAAGATGCAAATTATATAGCTGAAATAAATTGTAAATGTTATTGTTTTAGTTATATTAAGAAAAATAGAATTATTTATATTTTTGTTGAATCCTTTCAGTATAATCACATTTCTCTCTCTTTATCCAAATTAATAGAATTTCATAAAAGAATATGAATCATTCAGGCCAGAAAATAATAAACAGAAAAATATTCTCAAATTATCATATAATCTCATACTGATGATACCATCTTAAATACATAACATAAAAAAATGTCTAAATACCGTTTGAATAACTTTCTGGATCATTGGGCATGATCCTTTATCATTCTCAAAGAAATAACCGAGGAACAAATGGTAAATCCTGATTAGATGGTTTTCCAAGTTGAACTAATTACTTTCACTTTTGAATAGAGGGGAAGGGGGGGGGAATAATCTCTTTTTTTTTCTAACTAATTTATTAATAATTGTATAATTGCTAATTTAAATTTAAGTCTTTTAGTTTAATTTGAACTAGCAAAAAATAATAATAATAATAATTTTTTTGTTATATAAGTTTTTACTTTTAAATAAATTATGGCATCTTATTTTAACTAACTGAATATAAAAAGAAATTATGGTGCATTAATGTGGTTGATAATGTTATTTTAATGATTTTCATCAGTTAAATAACTTTGAAATAATGAATATGATCAAGATAATGTTTTTATAACATTCTCTAAATTTTGATTGGAAGAAAAAATTGCATTTTATATTTTATTAGATTAAATAACTTTATAATTTTTCCTGTTTTGCATTTGTACAGTGTTTTTTTTTAAGTAAAAAATACTGCAATAAATCCTGTTCATATATTCATTGTTACATTTATCTGCGAGTACTCTGAGTGAAATCTCTGGAAGTACACTAAGGGCCCTTAACCCTAGAACACTAGTATATGTAAATTTCATGTACAGTCTTCCTTTATTGGTTTTTTTCCGCCCTTTCCCTTCCACCAACAGACTTGCTTGATCTTAAGTGCTTCAAAGCATCTTTTAGTAGAGTACATGCCAAATGGTTTGTATTTTTCATCTACAATGCATTTGTCTTGCATCATGAGCTGAACTCATCACATGAGTTTTAGGTTTTACTAGTAATATGCAAAATTTTGTCCACATAAATTTTATGTGTCACTAGTAATACACGACTTTTTAAACACATAATTTTACATAGTCTTAGTGACAGATCATCTTTATTTTTGAATTTGTAAATGATGCATATAAAAGTGCTTCAATTCTTATTTTATACTGAGTTGTAGAAATGACCAAACAACGCAAGTACTTAACAGATGAAGAAACTCAAGAATTGATTTTGAAATCTGATGATTGTGGAAGGGGTGATAACATATTGAATTTGATGGAGATAGTAATGATTATGATGTTGATCCAGATTATATACCTGATGATAAAATAGAGATTGATTCTGATTTAGTGATTAATTCTGTGATTCAAGAAATTGGGTGCGGTAGTGGTATGGGAAAAAGTAAAAAAAAAAAGAAAGGAAATAGAATTACATGTTCAAGAGAAAAATGAACTACAAATATTCAAGATACAAATGAACCAGGGAATATTATATATTTTTTGATGGTGACTTAATAAAATGAATAAATGGTTATGAGTGGTAAATAAAAATTAATGATAACTCTAAACAGAAAACTAGTGCAAAAATATTGTTCATATTAGACCAGGTACAGTTGCTGAAGCTTCATTTGCTAAGGAACCAATTAATTGTTTTAATTTGTTTATTTCTAGTGTTTTAAAAGAAAGAAATACTTAGTTACACCAAATGCAGAAATGAACCAAAAGAAGATAGGTTATGAAAATGTTTTGGATGGTTCCCTAAGTAATTTAAATTATGATGAACTGAATGTCTTGTTTAGAATATTAATATTAACTTCAACTTTACAATGTAACCATTTGTCATTTAAAGTTATTTTTGGTGTAATTTTTTTCTGGTAGAATGTATAGAATAGTATCCCTTTGCAAATGTGGAAAAGCTATATATGGAGAGCACCTGAAGAAGTCATGTTCTTCTTCAATGACTTCTTCTTCATGACTTTTAATTGTATTGGTAACGAATTATTTTAATTTATTTTTCATTTGTGTCAATTATATTAAATTTAAAAGGCAAGCAACTTTCTTTATATTTAAAAACAGCATTAATGTAATATAAACAAGTGAATTTTGCTTGAGCATGTAAATTTTACATATCTCTATTGATAGTGGTATCTATAAACACGCTAGTGTTCTAGGGTTAAAGTCTGTGGACTCTAAATGTTTATCAACTTATGGTACAAGATCTTGTGTACTGCATCGTGTATTCTTTTGTATAGATGATTCAGAATATACTAAATATTACATAAAGTACAATAAAATCAAATAATGTTATATTAATATACTTAAAATAAAATTATATATGTTATGTTAATTTAAATTCTTACTATTTTTGTGTGCTTTTATTTATTATTTTTTTTAAACAAAGGGAAAACCTTGGTTTTTAAATCTAATTACAAAAGTATGTTAAAAACCTAAATTTTTTCTCTACTTCTAAGTATTACCAAGGCAGTTTCTTTCAGATAATGATTCCTTTGTATTTTTATCTAATATTGCTTTTTATTTATCATTTTATTTTAATATGCTTTTAAAAAAAACTGTTATTTAAAAATGTTTGGTGCAGCTTAGCCAAATTTGGCTTTTTCGCCAAAAACACTATTCCCAATCATTCAGTAAAAGGTTTGAACTGTGTTATTCAGATACAAGGCATTTTTATTGAATAGGAATTTCTTATCTGAACTAAAATAATTTTAAGTTATTCAGTTAAAGATTTTTTCCTCCTATATTTTTTAAATAAATATTGAATGAACCTGGTCTGCATTAGTTTCAAAATATTCGGCTTATGATAAAAATAATATATTAAGTATTATCTAAATCCGAAACCAAGTGATCAAATGCAGCCTAAAAAATGTTCTATGTATAATGGTCTCTTATTAAGAAATGTACTTTGTCAGAGCTGTGTATCAAAATTATGTCATTCTTTAAGTTTCTATCGTATATGAATAATTAACTATATATCTGGACGAAAGATATATTTATATATATTTGTTGATACATTAAAAGGTATATACTAATGTATGTGGGTGTAATTTTTTAAAATTTTCCCCAAGAATTGATTTATATATTTTTGCTTTTTAAATGAAGTTTTACGGAAGGAATTTATTTTACATTATAAAAAGAATTTTTTAATATGCGTAAATTAATATTTTTGAAAACATGCATTTTTTAAAAATATTTTTTTCAGAGCTGCAATATCTTGCCTTGGTACTATGTATCAACACCTTGGCCGAATGACTGGCAGATCATATGAAGAAACAGTTTACATATTACTGAAATCCTTAAAGAATGCAGAGGTATTGTCTTATTATTACAAAATTATTTCATGCTAAAGAATGAACATGATAATTTGGAGTACTAGTGTATCTTAGCCATAGACTTCACATCAGACAGACTTATGTATCATTGATTCTATATTATCATTGAAAATTTCAATGATTCTATATTTTATCTTTGTTTATTTATACAAAATACTTAACCAAATTTTTAAGTCCATTATTCTGTAAAACTTAACTGAAATTTGTTGATCAAGATTTATCATGAAAACAAATAATTAAGGTGAATGAATTAATTTCAAATGTTTCACCTCACATTATTCTGAGTGCAAGAGTAATTTGTTTTATATTTAAAAAAAATTGAAAATCAAGGAAAAAGATATTTTTTGTAAAAATATCAACAATGATACCTTAGTCGTTAAATAAGTCCTTAGAAAAAGATGGAAATCAAGTCATTTTAGGTAGATTTTTTTTTCCAAATTTTTCAACATAATCTATTTTTAGCTCAAAATGTTTTCCTCAAGAATTTCTTCAACTTTTTAAAGCCATTGAAGCAGAAATGATTTCAGAAGGTTCTCAAAATAGGCTTTACTTTTTTGTTCGACAGGAACTGTTGTCTGCTGAGCCATTTTTTTAAGTTTGGAAAGAAAAAAAAATCACTGGGGACCAAATCCAGTAAATGTTGTAGATGTAATGATTTGAAATTTAATTCCATGATTTTGGCCATCAAAACTGCACAGGTGTGCACTTATGCATTATCTTGATGGAAGAGGATCTTTTTCTTATTCAAATGAGGCTGTTTTTTACCTTGATTTCTTCTCTCAACCAGTGCAATAATGATGCATAATACTCTCCAATTATTATTTTTCCTTTTTCCAAGTAATTGATGGGTATGATTACGGATGTGTATATGCTTGCCAACCAATTTCATCACTTTTGCTTTCTTCGAAGTCTGTTCGCATTCAAAAGTCCATTTTTTTGTTCTCTGCATATATGTTTCATCTACAGTTATCTACTGATGCAGAAATTTGTCAGGATTGTGATGAAAAAGCACCTAAATAGCATCAAAGTCGACCACATGATTGCATTTATTTTCCACTAAGAGCAAATGCAGCACCCATCTTGTCGAAATTTTTTCCACTCCCAATTTTTCATGAAAAACTAAAAACGCTATACCTTGCAATATGTCAGTGATCTCAAGCATTTTGTACATTTTGATTCAGTGATCATTCAAAAACATATCAGTGATTTTGTCAATCTTTCTGGGAATAGTCACTTCCACTGGACATTCATCTTTTGTAGATGTATGACCATGTTTAAACTTATTAACCCAATTGTAAATAGTTGGAAACACCAGAGAAGATATGCCATGAACTTCATCCAATACAGCTTTGATCTCTTTTGGTGTTAAGCCTTTTAAATATAAGTGTTTAATTGGTACTCAAAACTTACCCCCTCCCTTCTTTTTTTTAAATAAACACAAATTTCTTGCTTTAATTGGCAGTAAAAATGAAACCATGTGATGAAAATAATTGAGACTTAGATAGCGGTCAAGTGATTTGTGATGCTTACTGAAAAATGGACTATTTTTGATGGTATAAGCGCTATGTCATGGACTTTCTCATGATAGTATAATTTTTTAAAAGAAAGTTTACTGATAAATATATACATAGATATAATTATATGCTTGCCATTAGTCAGGGCCAATTACATTTTGATTGCTTAAAAAATAAGCTTTGTTTTCTGTAGTGTGCAATACACATTATTAAAAAAAAAAAGACTAGCAAAATATTCTGTTTATTTGCTTAAAATGATGGAAAGAAAGTAAAACAATTGCTGCAGTAGAATTTTTAAAAATATGAACTCCTATTGTACTTTTTTGTCCTCTCATCTCAAAACTTTAATTATTTCATAAGTGCTTGGATGTAAGTTTTAATAAAGAATGAAATCAAAATTTGAAGTTCATTTTAAAATCTTTTGAATCTTTTTATGTGGCTTTACTAATTTAAAATTCTAAATGTTTTTGTATTTTAATTACTTTTATTGTGCATTAGGTTTAAGTAGCTTATAATTTCTTCTTTATTATTATAGTTTTTATTGTTGAACCAATACTTTTTTTTATATGCGTATAAATAATGTATTCTATTGTCATGTCACCAATTGTGCTGCAAATTACTTTCTAGGTTTAAAATGAAATTGAATTCTAATATTCAATTAAGGAATAAAAAGTTTATAAAAGGAAAATTTGAAAAATACTTTTCTATTTTTTAGAATTTTGAATACTTTAAATATTTTCCAGTCGCAAACACGGTGTGAAGTAATGATTGCTATGGAGAAAATTGTTTCTGGCATTGGTAATGCAGCAACTTCTGTGCATAAAGATATATTCAAAGCTTTACGCCATTGCTTGACAGATCGAGTAATGACTGTACGATGCTCAGCAGCAAAAGTGAGTTTTTATAAGTTATAGCTCTATAACTGAACTGAGAAATAAATATTTGAATTATACTCGAAGAATGAAATTAAAATATTATGCGTTTTTTTTTTCAGCAATTTGAATAATTTTTATTAAAAAAGTCAAGTGTACTGGAAGTAGAAATATGTGAACTGTTTTTCTTAAAAAACTAACACAAATCAAAATGTCAAGAATTTTGAAAATCTTAATTCTTGACAAAATTTGACTAATTATTCAACTTTGTTCTCTTGCATCTTTTAATTGAAGATAAATAATTTAAGTTAATTATAATTCTCTCTCTCTCTTTTTTTAATGTAAGACCTGACATTTGTTTATGATTAATATTTTAGTGTCTTCAAGAAATGTTGAAACATTCTCCGTTTTTATATACATCTGATTTGGAGACAGTTGCATCATTATGCTTCAGAGCTTTTGAAGGATCTAATTATGAAGTTCGCTGTGCAGTTTCAGAGCTTCTAGGAATAGTAATGGCTACTACACAACAAGCTTCACACCCAACAGGTATAATTAAATAGAATTATTATAAAAAATATTTTTACGAGTAATATTTTTTTGAAGATGCAATTTTATCTCTTTATGAGAAACACAATATGTCTAATGCTTATTGTTTAAAATTACTGTCATTTTTCTGATAAAGGAACTCTTTAAAATTAATGCCCCATTTAATAATACAAATTAGGTTAATGTTAATATTTTCAATTGATAATATTGGGAAATATTTAATTTTTTTTTTTTTTTTTTCATACCAGTGTTTGCAAAATGATTTCTGTTTATAATTCATTTTTTATCCAGGATTTGTTTGGAATTATATGGATTAATATAATTGTAACATTATTTCATGAAAAAATTTATATATATATATATATATATATAACACATCAATCAATAACTCCCGAGACTAACCCAGAGATGGCGCTCGTAGTAAACCAGTAACCAGGTCTTTCTAGAGTACTAACCTTTGCTTGAAACGTGTCAAAATTTTAAGTCGATCGGACCAGAAACAGCTGAGTTATCGAGGTTGGAGTAAAGTCGTTTTGTAGTTTGTTTAAAAAATGGAAAAAACCGAGTTTCGTGTTCTGATAAAACATTGTTTTTTAATGGGTAAAAACACCGTGCAAGCGAAACAATGGATTGAAAAATGTTACCCGGACTCTTGTCCATCAAAAGCAACGATTTGTTGGTGGTTTGCCGAGTTTAAACGTGGTCGTACCGACACAAATGACGCGGAACGCTCGGGTAGACCTGTGGAAGCCGTTACACCGGAAAATGTGAGTGAAGTGACAAAAATTATAATGAAAGATCGTAAAGTGAAGCTCCGTGAGATTGCTGAGATGACACAGATATCATATGGAAGTGTATTTACTATCCTTCATGAAAAATTGAGCATGCAAAAGGTTTTTTCCAAGTGGGTGCCGCGATTGCTTTCGATGGAACAAAAACAGCAATGAGTCGATGATTCAGAAAGCTGTTTATCGCTATTTACTCGCAACAAAAAAGATTTCTTGCGGGGGGAAAAAAAACATTTTTTTTGAAAAAAAAAAAAGATTTGGAAAAGCGTTGGAACGATTGTATCACCCTAAAAGGTGATTAACAAAAGGTGTTATGTTGATGAATTAAAAAAAATTTTGCAAATAAAATGTTGTTTTCAATGTTAGTTTCGGGAGTTATTGATTGATGTGTTATATATTTGATATATATATATATTTGATATATATAATATTTATATATATATATATATATCAAAAAATGTTGTATTTCATATATTGTACGATACACCATTAATGTTTATTAAAATAATTTTCTGTTTCATTACATTACATTTTAAGAACATTATTATTTATCATATTTTGTGATTTTTCTGAGGTGTCTGGTAATTGTGTTCTTATTTTGTTAGTACCCTTATTATATTAGTTGTTAATGTTAAATATTTTAATAAAATTACAACACTGTGATTTCTTAAAATTTTATGTGTACCATTAGAAATTATTTGAGGATTATGTAATTATTTTTTAAATTTTATTTAATTATAGTTGGTAAAAATCGTTTGCCAACATTAGAGGAAGTTTTGAATCTGATGGCTTCAGGCTTTTTGCGTGGGGGAATAGGCTTTTTAAAAGGCAGTGCTGGTGAAATGATTAAAGGTGGTTCTTCGGTTAGTAGGGAAATCCGAGTTGGCGTTACTCATGTAAGTAATTCTGTTTCCTCAATATGAGGATAACTGTAATCACTCTATTAATTTTTTGACATTATTTTCTACTAACTTTTAAACTAACTATTTTTATTATAAATTTTTTTAAATATTTAAAATTTTAATTTTACATGTTTAATACTTTTTTAAAATAATTTCTTATGACAATTTTTTTTATTACAGGCTTACGTTGTATTTATTCAGAAGCTTGGTGGTATATGGCTTGAAAATAATTTAAATACGATTTTAACACATTTGTTGGAACTTGTATCAAATCCAAAGGCTGTTCCTACCCATGTAGATGCAGTGTATAGTCGAAAATGTATAAATTTTATTCTTCAGTCAGTTCTTGGTAGACTCTTGGGTGAAAAAGCTCAAGCATCTGCTTGTAAAGAATTAGTTCGAATTATAATAAAACATGTAAATGAAGGTGAGTTGATTTTATAATTAGATTTCTTTGAGATTTTTTTAAAAATGAATTTTAATGCATTATTCAAAAATGAAATCTAAACAGTATAAAAAAATCATTTTTCCTAATATACATGCAAACATTTCTAAGATATGATAATAAGCATTTCATATTTTTTCCATATATGTATATCTCATCATACTTGTATTTTTAGATAGTTCTGCTGAGACATCAGGTAAAGATAATTCTCAAGACAGTGCTCTAAGTCAACATGTCCTTGTTTGTTCACTTCAACAGTTAGGCTCCTTAATAAGTGTCCTTGACACTACTGCTTCTAGTATTGTTTGTGATCCATCTGCAGGTAAGATCTTCACAAATATGTATTCGTCTTTTATAGTTATTAAAAAATTCATTCTACTCGTGTCTAATCCAGAATTGATCTTTTACCCCAAGGGATCATTGAATCTGTTGTGTCTGTCCTTGTTCACTCCAGTTCTGCAGCACGTTTAGCAGCTGCTTGGTGCTTGCGATTGATTACCACAGCTGTACCATCTCAATTAACTCCTTTGTTAGAGCGCTGTTCTGATCGATTGGATGCTTTAAAATCCTCCCCTGAAGCTATTGCTGGATATTCTGCTGCTCTTTCTGCTCTTCTTGGTGCTTCTAGAAATACTCCATTAGGAATCCCTCAAAACCGTGGCAAGGTTTGTTAAAATAAAAATATGTAACTTAAGTATATTGAAATTCTGAAGATTTTTCATAATTGCATATTTCTTTTCTTAATCCAATGAATTTATGTAAATAATGCAGTTGTGTTCATCATGAAAAATGACATCATATGAATCATACAGGAAAGTGAAATATAATTGTATGCAATATTCGTTGGATATTTTGTGTGTTAATAAAAAATGACTTATGAATTATTGATAAATTTTAAATTTCATTAATTCTGCATAATAAACTCAAATATTTTTAAAGTACCCTATAAGCATTTCAAACTTACAAAATTATTATTTCTCCTTCTTATATTAATAAATTCTTAATGTAAGCATTACTCTTAGTAGACTGGTATAAGGGACTCTAAATGTAAAGCATTTATTAATAAAAGCTATTTGATTTCTCATAATACATTGTATAACAATATATGTTTAGTATATTAAGAAGAGAAAAGTATAAATGCAAAAGTGTCAGTTTACCAGTATATCAGGATTACAGACTACAGAATTTTTAGAAAGTGATTGATATTGTTTGATTAAATCATAGATATCTTTATGTCTTGTGTTCTAAAAAATATATTAACCGTATTTTTCATATAATCAGATATAAATTTCATTGCTGTAATCTTTGGTAAAGTGTTCCAAACACTAAAAAATTGTGAAATTGATTAAAATATGTTTTGAGTTGTAAAGATAATTTAATGTATGCAGATTTTTTTTAAAATTGTTTTTTAATAATTATAATTCCCAAATTACAATTGCAATAAATTGTGAAATAAATTTTCATGCTTTTGTTTTTAATTGATAATGTCGTGAACAAATATAGTACTTGTTGAATATGGAAATAATAAGATTTTACTGTATTAAATTATTTTAAATTACAAAAAAGCATACTTTTATTATTTTTAATGTTGATATATAATGAATAAATAATGCTATTTTACTGCTGCATGATGAAACTTCAAATAATTCTAAAAAACAGTTTAAATAGGAGGTGACAGTAATTTTTTTTTTTTTTTTTTAAATGTGAAATGAGTTAACTTTTTATTTTTTTGTTTTTCATATGATCAATGCATGATAATATTGAGTCTAATGATGAAAATTGTTGTTTCCAACTGAAGGTAACCCCAGTAATTTTATGTAATGAGTTCGAGTTACCATTTATTTCATCTAATTTTGCTGGAAAGCTTCAGTAAAAACTTACATTCTTATGATTTTGGAAATGTTTCATAGTTGTGCAAATTTTACCTTAATATCTAAAGATAAGTATTAATTTAGGTTTACAATGCCGAAGTATATATACATACAATACAAGAAGTATATACAAGAAGAACATATATTATTTAAGAAAAAAATATTTCAATGGTTACACATACATTCACATGATAATAACACATGTATCCATTTACCATACTACACCATTAAAATTTTGGAAATATTTTATAGAAACAATTAATATTGTTATATTTGTTTACAAAGTTATGAATCAATATAACATTACAATGTTTAAAGTATGAAATATGTTTCATGCAGGAAATAATGATTTCTTCAAATAGAAATAAATGAAATATTTTTTTTAGGGTTAGGGGAGTTGGAATGTAACATAAATATGGATGCATCTTTCAGTCTTAAAGAATTTGCCAAGTGTGGGTCCTAATCTTTAACATTACATGAATAAAAATTAAATAATATCATTACTTTGAAACGTATATGAACTATTCCTATGTAAAGTAAAAGCCACGAAATTTTTATTGAAGATAAAAATTTTGAATCAAAGCATCTATATTACATAAAATGTATTTATTTTGAAATTATGTTAATTCTCCAATTAGATGATATTCAATGTTGCCGAAGATTTACTAAGAAGTGCATCTCAAAATAGTCGACTTTCTCTTCAAAGAACTCAGGCAGGTTGGCTCATGATAGGATCTGTAATGACGCTAGGTATACAAATATTTTTATGCTGTTATATTTTCATTGCTTCCTGTAAAACTATTATACTTGTAGTTTTCTTCTGCTAACTATGAATGAACACTATGGTACAGGATTTTTTTATTATTATTTCTTGGTTTCATATTTCATATAGTATAGTTTTTTTCAGAGACTATTGCATTGTAAAATTTCATTAGGTTCTTCCTATTTGTAATTGATTTATGTTATGTGAACAATTTTTAATGCACACAGAGTCTTTCTAATTAAATATAATTTTTTTATAAATATAACTTTGTAAATTGACTATATACATATATATTCAAAAGCTAATAATATATAAAGTTAATTAATTTTTTTGATTAAAAGATATAGTTGTATAAAAATGAGTAAATATACTTGTTAGAATTATACAAGGTTATTCAAAATTCCATATTTTCAAAAATAAATGACAGAATGATAAGTAATATATGAATACAAAGAAAAACCATAGAAGTCTTGTATTGTGAACAATAATGTTTGTGTGTTCTTTGTGAAGCTATTCTATGACAGCTGTTTTAGAAGCTTTTCACTGGCAGGTGTGATAATGGCATCCATGGAGCAGAAAGCATTTTGTGTGCTGTTAGGTGATGTGGATCTGTAATTAATGTTCAGTGTAAATTTCATAAAAAGTATCGAATTGATCCACCAATGGCTCAGAGTTTACAAAGGTGATATAATCAGTTTGAGAGCAGTGGATATTTTTGTAAAAGGAAAAGTGGAAGGCTACTAAGCTCATATGCAGAAAATGTCAAAGTAATGAGAGACTTTTTATGAAGCTTAAAGATATTGAATTTTTGCACTATTCGAAAACTGGGCATTCCTTCAACTTACTGTTTGGTAAATATTAAGGCAAAAATTGTGTTGCAACCCATATAAATTGCAATCCTTGGAAGCACTGAGACTAAGTGATAATGAAAATTGATTGACTCTTTGTCTTTACGTGCTAAAAACTAGGGAAGTGAATGATTTTTGAAACCAATTTGTTTTCAGTGCTGGGACCACTTTTCATATCAGTGGGAAGGTAAACTATCATAATACTATAAACTATCATTTAGTGCTCCACTAATACTCATACCTGGATTGAACATGAATGGGACTCGCTGAAAGTGAGCATTTTTTATACAATGTATGTATCAGATTTATAGACCAGTTTTTTTTATGGAAAATCAGTTACTGGCAGTACCTATTTGGATATGTTGCAAATCTGGCTCTTTCCCAGATAAAGGGAGATCTCTCCCTCTTCATTTTCCGACAAGATGGAGCTCCACCCCATTGGTCTACAAAAGTTCATTGTTTCCTTAAGGCTAAGTGTAAAAGATTAACTTAAAAGATTAAGTGTATAAGCCACATCATTACCCAAAAATTTATGTTAACATAAACAATGGATTTCTGCTCCTGTGCTATCAATTACCACTGACACTTTGCATTGTGTTTGGCAGGAATTTGCATTTCATCTTGAAATTATATGTGTAACTAAAATAAGTTATATTGAACATTTCTAAAAAAAAATCTACAACTTTCCTTTGTTTTCATGTAATACTTACTATTCTGTGTCATTTATTTATGAAAATATAGCATTTTGGAATCGGAAGAATAATTTTGAACAACTCTGTATTCAGAAAAGAAAGACTGTGTGTTTATAGTTGATGTAGTGGAAAGATTGCATTATCCAGAAGTATGTGAAATTTTGTACAAATAATTTGTGGATACTGACAATGTGTACCTCAGAGCCAATTTTTCAAAATTTGCTTTAATTTTTTGTTTTAAATTTTAAAGTGACCACTGAAGCAGATTTTGTCTTCACCTTGCATGATTGTAGCACAGATTATATTTTTATCCTTTTTCAATTCTTTCACACAGAAAGACCACATTTAGCTCTTGTGCCATTAAATTTAACTTTCACTCCTTCACAGCACGTATTACATTACATAAAAACATTGTCTTCATTGCTTCTGGTCATCTATCTTTACGTAGTTTCTTTTTAATATATATTTATTCATTTGTGTATAAAAAAAAGTATATAGTAGCTTAGTGAATGTTATTTTTATACATTTGTTCATTCTTGGTTGTAGAATTATGATTCTGTTTTGAATAAATCTTTCAATAATGATATCTGACTAACAGATAAAGAACTTACTATTAAAAAAATATTTTTTATGAAACACTCCACGTTTTTTTCATATGTATTATTGATAATTTCTATTCAAAGCATTTTCCTTACTTATGTGGTGATATTTAATCGCTTGAACAGAGCAAGGACAGATACTACTCAACTTGTGTTTTGTGCTACGTTTACTACAAAAATAATTATTCTGTATTCTTTTTCTGTCTGCCATTAGTGCTAGTAATACAATTGCACTTGTAAATATAATATCTTGTAAATAAATCAATATAGTTCTAAATTGTCTGATAATATTTAAAGCAACATATATTTATATAGCAATCACCTATATTTGGTAACTTAGGACGTGATTTTGAAGCATTCTATTCGAATCAGCGGATATTAAGGTATGTTTATGCATTAAAATTTTGCTATTTGTATTCTTCATTTAAGATGGATGAAAACAAAAGTGATCCTACTGCATTAAATTTCGATAATCCAAACACGGAAATCAATCGAGTAGCGGTTAAACCGCCAATTTTTTGGAGAAATAAGCCAAAATTATGGTTCTTGCAGCTTGAAGCGCAATTCGCTAATAGCGGTATTTCGCAAGATGCAACAAAATATAATATCGTCGTTGCTGCATTAGACGAAAATGTTTTAGATTTTGTTGTAGATATTTTGTCAAATCCTCCTGAAAATGAAAAATATGATACCTTGAAAAAAGCGTTATTAAACAGATTAACTGATACCGAGGAGTCGAGATTAAAAAAGCTGTTGACTGATCTCGAACTTGGCGACAAACGCTCTTCCGATCTTTTACGCCAAATGAAAAGCTTGGCAGGAAATTCCATTTCTGATGAAATTATCAAATCTTTGTGGCTACAAAGGCTTCCACAACAAACACAAGCCATTTTAACTATAAGTAACGATACTTAAGATAAAATTTTCACACTTCTCGTAAAAAATAAAAATGTTAACATTTCTATAGACAGGCTCAAACCATGTTTTTCTGACAGCTCTTCTGAAACTGATTATTCAATAAATCATAAGAGCAATCCAGTTGACAAGCCTACATCACCAGTTAAAAAAAAGATCAGGTTTGCACCGTTGCCCATTGCTCCCTCAACTAGATTCACAAGAAGGGGACGTGAAGTTAAATTGCCATTTCGTTATCAGTGAGATACATCTTGGCGGAGTATCTCACTTAGAGGGGGAGTAGTTGTGGTGATATTTAATCGCTTGAACAGAGCAAGGACAGATACTACTCAACTTGTGTTTTGTGCTACGTTTACTACAAAAATAATTATTCTGTATTCTTTTTCTGTCCGCCATTAGTGCTAGTAATACAATTGCACTTGTAAATATATCTTGTAAATAAATCAATATAGTTCTAAATCGTCTGATAATATTTACAGCAACATATATTTATATAGCAATCACCTATACTTATTCCTCAAGTCCCAAAATCAAGTACCTTCAAAATATAAATTCTTATGCAATGTAGTTTTTGTTTTCTATGCTTTTTATCACTACAATTTTTCACCACTATAAACCATTTGCTAAGTAGTAGTGAAGAACTTTGCGCTGCAACTGTGGAATGCTGGTTGAAATCATTGTCTTGTTTTTATCAATTTTCTATGTTTTCGCTAATTTGGATTTACTTAAAAACTTTCCTTTTTGAATTTATTTTCTTGAAATGTTATTTTTTTCTTTTCATGTTTTCAAGTTTTTTTTCTTCTTAATGTTGAAGTGATATTTGTTATATACTTTTTGCAAGCATGTTCTTAAACTGAACATTGCAAAAGTATGACTCTTGCACTATTTTAGAGATAGCTTTTTTTTTTTTTAAAATACCAAATTAATTTTGGGTGTGTAAATTAGCTTGCTGATTTTTGGTGAATTTTTGAAAATAGTACTGAAAAATGCCACCTTTGGATTTTTTTTTAAATAATTGCATCCAGAATCTTGCAATATGAAAGAAAAAAATGGTATTTATATGAATACAGAATGAACATTTGGCCTTGTTTAAAAAAAAGATGAAAATATTAATTTGTGAGATTTTATTCATATTTTTAACTGCACAATCAATGAGCAAATTTTTATCCCCCCTTTAAAAAATGATGAAAGTATTAATTTGTGAAATTTTATTCCTATTTTTAACTGCACAATCAATGAGCAAATTTTTATCCCCCCTTCTTTAAAAAAATGATGAAAGTATTAATTTGTGAAATTTTATTCATATTTTTAACTGCACAATCAATGAACAAATTTTTATTTTCCCCCCCTTCACTCTCACTTAAGATTTTGACAGAAGGCATCTAATGTCACACTCTATGTGTGTTTGTAATTATTAATTATTCTTTTGAGATTTCTTTGGAGATTGTTATATTTATTCATTTGTTTTTCCTCATTAAAAAATTATACAAAAATACTTTTATAAAATTTTGATCGAGTTTTATTTTAAGTGTTCACCTATACAAAGAATGGGTATATTTATTAGTAATTATAGATCATGTAAGACTTCCTATATAAATTTCTTAAACATTTTGTCAGGATTTTTTTTTTTTTTTTCATTTTATTATAAAAGTATTATTTTTATACCTATTATTCTAGCAACATTTTCACAAAATATGCATAATTAACATGAAATATAATCAGATTTTGGGGTTATGGTTTGTTTTTAATGAAATGAGCTTCTAATGAAAACAATTTAATACATTTTTTGGATGCATTGTATAATTTTGACATTATTAAAATTCTATATTATTTTTATGAGGAAATGTGTAGTTAACACTTATATTTTGTTGGAAATCTGCTGTACCACATATCAAGTGTCAAATGCACTAAAGTAAAGTGAATAGCCAATTGATACACACGACACTATTGTTTGAAGAAAATGTCTGCAGGTGATTATGTAATAAAAAACTGAGGTAAAATGTATTTACTTTCATTATGTACTGCATTACTTTCAAATCCCATTTTTGGACAACATTCAGAGGCCTTGCAGCCTTCCATACTGTAAATTTCCATATTTATTTGGACATTAAGCAATATTTTCTATTTTGTTATATTTTTTCTTATAGAGTATTGACATTATGTATGTAGGTTCTTCTGTAGTCAAAGGCCTTCTTCCAAGAATGATGTTGCTGTGGAAAAATTCTTTTCCAAGATCAAATAAAGAGTTAGAGCAAGAAAGGCATAGAGGAGATGCATTTACTTGGCAAGTAACTTTGGAAGGAAGAGCTGGAGCTTTAGCTGGTTAGTTAAATTTCAAATTTTTTAATAAATATATTTAGAATAAATAGTGAATGCTTCTGCCAATTCTAATGAAGATTTTTAATGCATTTTGTTGAAATGTGGAAGCCTTCAGACTAAATTGAATGGTTTTAAATAAATACTAAGTTGTTATATAATGCAACTCTTTCCTTGCCTTGTTACAGAGTTTTTTCATAAATTATAAAATAAAAATCATTTAATACACTTCTAAAGATGAGATAAATAAATTCTGATTGTCTTGTCAGTACAAATGAAAATTTTAAATATGAGTTTTGATATCCTGACAAAAAAAAAATGTAAGAGTTTTATTTGTTTTGCATGAAGAGTTTTCTTTTTGATAATATGCTCTTTTTTAAAAAATTTCGAATATAACTATGAACATTTCTTGTACTTTTGAAAGTATTAAATTGTTCCAGTAATTGGTTCGAATAGTATATTTTTGTTTTTGGGAGTATTTAAATTAACTGTGGATACTGACCAGAGAGCAGATGCAATTTATTGATGAGTAGCTGCAATCACAAAAAACTATGCAATCATTAGAGTAACAATAATGTTTGTTACAACGAAGCATTTTTTCTTTTCAGTCAATTCTTATAAAATTCATCTAATTATAATGTATTGTTTTATAAGGTTAGTGAGGAGTTAAGTAATCTATTTTAAGTTTGGATCAGTTTGTTTTTATTTTCTGAAACTCCAAAAATAATATATAGGAGGATTATAATTAAAGTTGCACTTTCAAAAGCCTGTAAAAAAAGAACCACTAATCAGAATGACCTTATATTTTGTCAATCTTTGCAAAATTATTCATAGTTGAAGCTTAATTGAAGAAAGAAATTTTTTTCAAGCAATAAAAAAGAAGTCTTTGGAAGATTATACCATTTAACATTTTTGAAACAGAATCAAAGCTATAAATTTATCACTCCAAATAATATTAAAATAAAAATTACATTTTTGTCATTGTTTAAACAAATAATATCAAAATTTATATATTTATGAATGTCATGAATGAAGACAGCTAAAAATAAGTCAAGCAAAAACAGTTGACATCCAAAGTAGATAGCCTTAATTGAATGAATTTTTGGTAGTTTAAGGGGGAAACATAGCTTTTTAAAATGAGATATGAGAAATTCTATTTAATCATTATGTTTGAACGTGTACAAAATGCAATTTCTGAGAAAAGTAAATTTTCATAAACAACTATTAAATTTTTTTTTCTAAATACAGAGTGATAATAATTAAAATGGTACTTTCAAAAGGCTGCAAAAAAAACACCACTGATCAGAATGATCTGATATTTCATCTTAGAATAGGTGAAGCAATGGAAATTTGTCTTGGAAAAATAAAAAAAAAAAAGTTCAAATGTGGGCTGATAGATGGTGCTGTTCAAATCATAAGAGGCTAATTAAAAGATGAAACATGTTATTGCATTCTTTGTTCATCACTCATCCACCACGTCAGAGTGGATAGGAAAACATCAGTTGTTAATTGTCCCCCGGCCAAAAACAGTAAAAAAAGCAAAAAGTGATGGAATAATCATGGAAAGGAGATAGTGAATAAGCTGCTACAACTTGCTTAAGAAATGTTCAATATGCTCTCCACCATTTTCTGTCACAAGTTAAGAGTGCCTTACAGCATGTTCCACAACAGATCATAGTGTATTAGTTGTGATGTGGATTTGTTGTGAATGCATGTTTGCACCCGTACACAATGTTGTAGGCAACCCCATAGCCAGAAGTTGCAAGAGTTCAGGTCAGGTGATCATGATGGCCAGGTTGTTGGAAAAAAGCGACTAATAATTCTTTCACTTTCAAAATGCATGTTGAACTGCTGCTTCACTGGATTTGAAATGTTTGGAGGAACATCATCTTACATAAAAATTTTGCTATTCACACTATTGCAGTGCTTTAAAAAGCTGTTTGTGCAAAAAAGATTCATAACATGTTCCATTGACTACACTGGTGAGAGGTCCCAATGGATCAATCTTCTCCCAAAAGAAGGGATCAACATTAAAGGCTGCCATAAACCTGCACCGCATAGTGACCTTCTGAAAATGAAGAGGCAATGGTTTTATTTGGAATGAATTATCTTTTACCTGTATTCTTTAATTTTGAGTATTGACAGAACATTGGAAATAGAAATGGGTTTTGTCTATCCACAGTATGTTCCATGGCCATGCATTGTCCACTTCCATTCAAGCAAGGAATTTCAGTTTGAAAATTTCTCTTTTTGGCAAGTCAGCTGAAACCAACTATGGAACATGCGCAATTTTGATTGAAAGCTTTGCAGGATATTTCGTAAAATTTGACAACCTGTACTGACAGGCGTGTCTAAAGTTTGGGCTATTCCCCAAGCACTGAATGTTCCCAAAGCCTTGCTTGATGTTTCAAATTGAATGAACCTGCTTCAACAAACTTCAAGTCATTGGTGATTTCTATTTCATATTTTCTTTTACTCATACAGAAATATTATTCATACAGTGGCATGTTTCATAGTATCAATACAAAACATAAATGGGACACACAATACTTCAAATGAGCTACAGATCTCTGCCTGATGGGGAAAAGTAGAAACATTTTAAACAGGAGAATTACATCATGCAGAATAAAGTTGTAACACTTATTACCTATGTGCAGGTTTAATAAGCACATACTTAAAAATCAGATATTTGTTATGTAATGATACTAAGCAGAACATTTTTTTTGTTGTAGTAAATTACTTGAGAACATTTGAGTTACTAAAATTTATCATTTTATTTTCATCTGAATTTTAGGAAATTTGAAAATTATATTTCTTTTATATATGCTGTATTTTTTTCATTGATATAGTAATAATTTTGAAATTAAATGAATAATTTTTTTAGCAATGGCAAGTTTCTTGATGCATTGTAAGGATCTTGTAACAGATGATGTAGTACGACGATTATTGTCACCAATTGAATCTGCTCTTGTTATGCTTGTGAAGTAAGAATTCCTTCTTAGAAAAAATTTTGCTTGTTCCATCAATTTCTGCATAAATAATCTTTTTTTTATATCTGTATTTTCTTTGTTCATATTCTTGTCATAAATTACTACTATGGCATGAAACCATGAAAAATTTAACTTTCCTTTAAATGCCTTATGTTCTTACATGCTTATTTCGTTTTTTTTTTTTTTTTGTATTATTTTCAGATCTGTTTGAAAGTGATCCTTTGGAATATACATTTTTTTGCCAATGGTTGTTAAATCTTAATTCTTGTATTAAATAATTTATCTGATAATATATATATTGATATTAATTCCTTTTTGTATTATACATTTTTGTTATCCACCTAAGGGATTACTGTTTTAGGTGGGGTGTTTTTGGCATACCAGATCACTTTTCAATTTTTTATCTTTTTCTTCAATTTCAATTACATTTAACTGAAATATATTCAATTTAATTATTAATCATTTCTTTTAATTTTAATATTGTAAAAGTTTACTATTGTCCATTTCTCAATATTTCATCATTTAATTTATTTCTTTTATTTAATTGAGTAATTTAATAATAATTATAAAAAAAAAAAAGCTCACTGGGGGTGGCTAAATCTGTTTTTTGCAAAAATTGTATAGAACTTTTTTTTTATTTATATCTTATCTCACTAATGTGTTCTCTTAAATTTGTTGTAAATTTTACTTTCTGAAAGCTTATGAAATGTGGAAAATTATTAAATAAAATTTATACTTATAAATGTTCAGGTATTCTTACATTTTTTTTATAAATATGCTGTAAGGTTTAATTTTTTTTACATAATATAATTGCGGTAAATCT
The DNA here is from genome assembly GCA_019974015.1 of Nephila pilipes. Lineage (NCBI taxonomy): Eukaryota > Metazoa > Arthropoda > Arachnida > Araneae > Nephilidae > Nephila > Nephila pilipes. Next base: position 1,406,496 of record BMAW01087746.1, read on the forward strand.
CAGGTATTCAAGATTTGTAATATTTAACTTTTCAAGGCTTTTTTCTTATATTAATTTTCCAAAACTATATTAATACAAGAATTTTTTTATAGAACTTGTCTGAGTTATTTGTTCTATTTCCTATTATTTTATTTGTATCTGTTTCTATAATTTTATACCTAAATTATCTAATTTGAAATGAACACTTTTATGCGTTAATTTTTTTACATAAATAATAATGTATCAGTTTTTCAAGAATCAATTTCGGCTTCATAAAATTAAATTGCAATGTTATTTCTTGCTAAATCTTACTTTGATATGAAGTTAACAGAATTAGATTTCTTTTATGATCAATTTTTTTTTAAAATTTGAGTTATTTCACTCTCTTATTTTCCTGTAGTGTTGGACATGTATTTAAATCATATGGCCAACATTTAAAAGCTTGTGCTGCAATGGTAAGGATGAGATTATATGAAGTTCTATCACTGCTACCTCCACGTTCCTTTGAGGGTATGAATTTTTTAAGTATTATTTAGGGGGGGGTGTATTTTTTTGTTTATATATGTATACATTTGTTTAAAAAAAACATATTTTTTTGTATGATGGTCTAAAATATTTTAATGAAAGTTAAATAATTTAGAAGTAATTTTTTTTTAAAAAAAAATCAATGAAAACTATGAACTTATATACTGAATATATTTATATGAAAAAACTGTAAAAAGTTTTTATATTTTAGTCTTTCTAATAGTCTTTGTTTTGGTAACTTTCTTTTTAATATTTAAACTTAATATTATTTTTCAAATGTCATTGTTTATTGAAATTGGTAATACATTCTATTTTATACCTAATTTTTAATATGTTAAAGTGCTTCTTGAAAATGTTTCTAGTGGTTCCTACCATATGAAATGTTGTTTAAATGTAAATTGGATAAGGGGGGAAAGTTAAACATTTGAGCATTGTTTTAAAATAAACAATTGAATAAAAAATTTTGGTATTTTGCAAATATTGTGCTATTTTTATAACTTTATTTTGAATTTTTAGGAACTTATAATAGTCTTCTCAGGCTTCTTGTTGCTGAATTTACTTTAACTGAAAACCCAGCCAATACAACTACTTCACTACTCCGTAGTTTATGTCATGCCAATGACAGCATAATTCTAGGATTTTGGTTGCAAGATACTGATCATAAAGCAATTGAAGATCAAGTAATTTATTTTAAATTTATTAAAAAAGAAAATGATGTAAAATGAGGATGAATTTGTAATATATTTCGCTACCCTTTGCAGTTTTTAAAATACAAATGTAAAATTTTTCATTCAATGCTTGAAAAATCAGAATTTAAAAAAACAAACATTCATGTGGAATTATTTTCTATGTTCCTAGGTATGAATAACTAGATGGTCTTATATTACTTATTTAAAATATAGTGAAGAATTAAGGAAATATAAAACATTCATTTAGGTGCAGAATATATATTTCTGATAATTTTCTTCATTAATAATATTAAAATTTGTATCAGAAATTACATGCAGTATTTAAGTGATAAAGTCAGTGTCCTTTTTTTTTAAAGTAAAATGTGCAAGGAAACATTTGGATGTGTTTTTAAATTTTCTGAATAAATTGTTATATTTTTCTGTAAAGAGATTTTTTTCAATTCAGATGGTTTTCTTCTAATTTAGATGGAACCTAACAGAAAGCTGGATAGGGATAATGTGAGTATATGAACCGGATGGAATTTTTCCATTCTGCCTTGTTAAAGGCAATTCCAGACATTTTAGCTTTCAAGCTTCTTTCTTTTTAAGAAAAATTCTGCCTCATTCTTCAGTAACTTGGCATTTTATTTGATTTTGCATGATATTCTGCCAAATTTGAAATCTGAAGTTTGATTTAGTTCTTTGTTTTCCTTTCTTCATTAAAATTTTTAATTTGAATTAATTTTCTTTCACTTACATTGCAGTATGCCTTTTCATGATGATCTTTAAACTTTGTGATTATTTTTGCTATTATTTTAGTTTTGCAATTTCTTAGTTTTGTACGGCTTGTTTTTCATTTTGTTTATTCAGTGCATTTGCAATCTTTCAAGCTTTTTGAAATTTTTTTTGTTTGTGTCATATGGCAAAATACCATTTGCATTAGATAAGCTATGTTGTTTTATTTAACACAAAACTCAGCTTTGGCTTTGCTTTTCAGTTTATTTTAGTTTTTGTATTTTCAATTTATTTTGCAACTGTTGTGTTTTGTTTATTTCTTTTATAATTTTTTTTTTGTCTATATTTATTTCAAACATTTAAAATGGTCAGTATGATTTATTCAATTATAGTTTTTAAGATGAAAAAATATTTTTAATAAAAGCAGAATTAACATTTTTGATTAAAAATAAGACTAAAATATATCATGTAAAATTTTATTCCTTACTTGTACAATGTGTCCAAATCAATATAAGTGTTCAATGTCAGTTTCTTCAATACTTTCTACTATATATTTTTATTCTAATTATAGCTGATATCTGATCCGTATAATCTTATTCTATCTAATTCTTAATTTACCCTACAAAATTTAGATTTATTTCATACAAATGTTTGTGTAGTATATAATTTTTTTCTTTTTGTTTGATTATCAATATCAGATAATATAGTTGGTTCAAAATGTTTTGAGTCTGAAGTACTTAATTTTTTTTTTTTTTTTTTTTTCATTAAAAAATTTCTCATTTAAGAACAGAAGAAATGTATCAAAGTAATTGTATTTTAAGATTTACAACAACAAATGAATGAATTATGGTACAAAAATCAAGAAATTAGTGGTAAATTTGAATATGAAACCTATTTTAGAATTTTTATAATTTATAGGTATTCTCAATTTCATTTGTGTTATTGATTTCTGAATTATAGAAGTTTCAGTGAATTATAGGTATTGTAAATATGATATACTTTTTTTCCTGATTTCCATAAAAAAACTGTTTTAATTTAAGTTTTATATTTTTTGATTCATTTTAATACTTTAATTATAATGAAATATATGTTATGTATGTATTTTATAGCTGCAACCAAATAGTGCATCTGGTTCTGGGTCACTTGAACATGATCATACTGCACTATATAAAACATTGAAAAAGGTATATTTTATAAAATAATTTTATTATATTCCGTTTTTAATAAATCTTTTCCTCTACTTAATTTCTTAGTCAAATTTCAGTTTTTTTTATAATTCTTGACATAAATTTTGATCTGATATAGTTTTTTAAAATTTTTTTAATCATTTTTACTATGTTTTGTATCATGTTGTTATGATTAATATAATTTTAGCAATACAATATAAAAAATTATAATGTTATTCAATTAAAATTAATGTTATTCATTTCATCTTAAAATGTTAACATTTTATACTTTGTATTATTTAAGGGGGAGTTTATTCCTGATCCTTTGCCTCTTGGAGTTGCTGTCATAGATATGTCTGTGATATTATTTGGTTTGGTGTTTCCTGTAGTTGCTTATAAGCACAGACTTCAAATGTTGGACCATTTTTCTGAATGCATTCGCCAGGCTAAAGCAACTCGGCAGGAAGCAGTGCAAATTAATATCTTCACTGCTCTTTTAAATGCTCTTAAGGTATGATTATTTATGTATTAATGTGATATTCCATGAAAGTAGTATTCAGATTTGAATCTCGTGATACATGAAGTAGTCTCAAGGAAAATGTGTAGAGTGCAGAATTTTGAAAAAAACTATTTTATTGTTCAATGAAAAACAGAAACACTTGAAATATATATATGCAATAATAATTTTTCATTTTGAAGTAATAATTTCTGCTTATAAACTAATCTTTCTGTAATTCATGGTTAATGCATGAATTTAAAGAAAATTATAAAAGAGATAGTGGTTGGAGATATATCGAGAAATGAGTATGCCTTTAAAACTTTAGTAAAATGGACATTGTATCAGTGAATGGTAATTTCATGTTTAGTTAATATTATTGTACATTTTGTTGGCATTTCTTTTTTAAAAAAAAATAGGCAGTTTAAATACAACTTTTAGATTTGGTGTATTATATATTTTTTTTCAGTTGAATTGAAATAGAAATTTTCTATTAAAAGAATTTGTAATTTTTTGTTAAGACTATACTTAAGCATTTTTATTTATGTACATATTGCTGTTTCACATAGCAATAAGTATATAAATAAATAAAACACATGTGCATTACTATATATATTTTAAGTAATGCATTCCATCCTCATATATGCATTACTACATATATTTTATTATAATGCAGTGCATCCTCATTTTGGAAAAATCTTAAATTTTTGTGGTATTTTTATTAAACATTTCAGTTAATATGTGTAATATATGACTATGTATAAGAGTATTAGAATGATACTTACTTGAAATATGATTTTATTTTAATAAAATATTCTTTTTTTTATAATTTAGGCTCTTGTGGAAACAAAATCAAGTTTGGGTTCTGAAGATGTACGAAAAGCTGCTATACGCTTGATGTTGGTAAGTTTTTATAGATGTTTACTTTTTTTTTAATAAATTGTATTCTAATTATTTAATATTTCATCTAATATTTATTCTGCTTTAAATTCTGTATGTTTAGAAAGATAAGATTTTCTTTTAAATTACAATTTTGAATGCAATTATAATTTTTATGCATTTATTAATCAACACTTTTTTCTAAGGGCTCTTTGAATCACACAAATCCAATACTCAGATGTGCTGCTGGAGAAGCTTTAGGAAGAATGGCACAGGTAGTTGGAGATGGCCGATTTGTGGCTGAAATGGCTCAGCATATGTTTGACAAGTATGATTTTCCATGTATATTATTTAGTCCTAAATGTATTGCACTAAAGGGTAATAAATTTAAATAAAATACAATAATCCTCATTTCTTAGAAATTGTCTACTAGAGTGTAAAAGAGAAATGATATTAATTGTGAAATTAAATATCTGTTTAGTTTCTTATATTTGGACAGCACAAGTTTTATTTTGATTTATGTATATTAAAAAGTATATCAATTATTATTTAGTAACTAATTTTTTTTCTCATTTTTTTTAAATTTATTTTTTGTAATAGGAATATTAATTGTTTTCATGTTTGTTAAATGATCAAAGAGTAGAAGCAAAATCCTCTCTTACTTGATTTGATGTGATTTAATTTATGTAAATGTAATGAAAAGCTGTATTTACTGAATTGCAAATTGTTATTTAAATTCTATAGATTATAAGTTGAAATTTTGCAGTTTTCTGTTATAGTTGGATAACTAAGGAATTATTTTTTTGCCCAAGAATTTATCTTGAAAAAGAGTTATTAATGAAATTCTGCTGTAATTTATTAATCTAAAGAGTATTATGTTGTTAAGAGTATCATATTGTGTAGCATTTATATTTAAAAAAAAATTATAATATATGATAATGGCTCGCATATCCATGTTGATATTTATTTTAAGAAATTTCAGTTAAAAAGAACTTATTAACTTTGAGTGTATTGATGATAGAAAATAATAAAATCTTTTAAATTTTTAATGAATTATTCAAACACATTAAGATTTCTAGAATTATAAGATTTGAGATAGTTCATACATTAACAATTTTTCCATGGAAATATTAATTTCAAACCATTTTAATCTTAATGCAGTTTAATAAATGGTAAAAGCTTAAATTTTTTTTACGCTGCTATATTTCATCTTTGTAGTATTTAAAATGCAAATTAAAAGATTTTGCATATGGCTTAAAAGTCAGTTATCAGATATCTTTTTTTATCGCTTCATTTCCTTTTAAAGTAAAAAAAAATTATAAAAATGTATAAGGCAATAAGTCATATGAAGGCACTAATAAAATATGCTCTTTACCATGATTTTAAAATAGGATAAATTCTTTTCTGTACAAAAACCATATCACAATTTCATATTGCTTAGAAATAACCCCACTTTAAGTTTTATTAAGCCTACATTTTATGCTTGGAAGCGTAAGTATAAAATTTAATTTTATAGCAAGTATTTTTTCTTTAAAAAAAAAAAAAAACTTAAATCATCCACATCCTCACTCTAGGCTGTCAAGGTTTAAAAATTATTAGACATCATTGTTTATTTCCATACTATTACTGATAATTTTAGCAGTATTGAAAAAAGGAATAAATGTAGAAAAATGATAGAGGGTTAATTTTTTCCTAGATGTACTAATTTTCCTATTTTAAAAAACGGAGCTTTTTACATTATTTTTTTTTTAAAAAAAAGAATCCAATAGCTATTTTTAACTGCTCTGAATTTTGAACCTCCTGAAAAATCTAATGGTATTCAGTAGTAAGAGAAACATTATCACTAAGCTATTGAGGGGTGTGCTAAATGAGTTTACTTGAGGATCCCTTCAGCTTTCACAGTGTTAGAATATAATGATCTGTTGAGGTAATTATTTTTCACTTGCAACTTTGGAAAGGTAACAAAATTATACAAAATATTTCCATTAAAAGATTCTTAACTTTTATGAGCTATTATTATCTATAATTAAATGAAGTGTTAATTGTAATTATGACCTTTTTGTATTTTATGTTCCATCTTGGAATGTAAAATGATTTGATTGGGCTCACAGTTGGAAAATAGTTTATCCATTTTGATTCAGACTATTTTACTTGTTTATAATAAACAATTCTATACTTTACAAACTTAAAAGAAACTTCTTAAATAATCTACATCATATTGAAGGCTATGTATGTGCCAAGTATCCCTGTGAATATCTGCAACTGTATGGTTTTCTGTTGAATATAGACAGACAAGATAATCAAAATATAGTTTATGTTAAGAAAATACTATTTGGACAAGCATATATCAAAAGAATGTGATCTATGTTTCTTGCTTATCTTCAAAGGTATGTTTTTCTATTGAAATATAGACTTGACTAATTGAAGTGTGTTTTATGATAATAAAATTTTTTATAAAAATTATAGAGGGTAGTCATTGATGGTAGAGTTATCTTTATTATTTGTTTATACAATTACTTGAATTTTAGATAATTTTTATTCTTTTATTTTAAATATTTATATCTGTTAAAGGCTTAAAACAGCACGTGATGCAGCTTCTCGAACTGGACATTCTTTAGCTTTGGGCTGTTTGCATCGATATGTGGGTGGAATGGGAACTGGTCAACACTTAAATACAAGTGTTAGCATACTTCTAGCTTTAGCGCAGGATACTAATGCCCCAATTGTTCAGGTATTTTATTTTAATTTTTGTACTTCATAGTAAATTGTTATGGCTTTTTTTAAAAACATTTCATACTAATTCATGAAAATTTGGTAAATGATATTGCACCAACAATTGCAAAAGAAATTTCTTTGGGTATTATAACACATACACACATATATATATTTATATAATTTGTTTATATAGAATTGTAAAAATATCAAATGTTGACTTTTTAGGTCATTGATGTAGATATCAACTGTCTAAAATTTAGGATTACAAATATGAAACATACAAGAAAACTCATATAATTTGTTTATTGTTATGAAATTTTTTACTCATGTACAATATTATAATACAGCCAAAGGTTAAGTAATAAAATGAGTAGGAGTGATAGAATTATAAGGTATGGAAATGTAACAAAAATTGTCAAAATTGTGCAACTGTTGTATTAAGAGTGCAACCACCCACATAACTTTACAAACCTCATAATGGGCTCTGCTGGAGCTTATCCTCTTTAGATAAATATGGACATAATGATTCTGAAGTACCCTTCTAATCTTCTTCTTTTCCATGGGATTTATTGTCTTTGGTAAACAAGGGTGTTGCACCTCCAGAATATCTTAAGTGATCCTTCTCTATTTTCAGCTCTTCCTTTCAACTAATTTTCTCCCTTTTTTTTATGTCTTGATCAAAGATACAAATTTTTTAGTGCAGCATAACCTGATTTGGCTTTTGTACTGTAAACCTCAACTTTCACTCACTTATAATGGGCTCTTAAGCTAAAATTGAAGCTGTTGATCATAGCTTGTGACCTTAAATCCCATTTTTCCAGACTTTGAGGGATTTGGCAAGAATGTAATGTCATGCTATGGCTTTTCCTACATTATCTTGAATTTAAGTATTTGAGATTTATGTTAGATGATCTTGCTTGCTGCATTAAATGTCAAATATCCCCATCGTGAAAATCATAGATTAGTGTAGCTTTGTGTGGCCTCCTATGAATTGTTTTTAAAAAGAAAATTGTCCTCTAAAGCTTCATAGAAAAACCTCACATATGACTCAAGATATTCATTGTCATGATTTTGCATGATCACATCTTACATCAATACATGTAGAAATATAGTTATCCAACGTACCTCTGCACTGAACAATTCACAAAGTAATCCTTTTTTTTCTTAAGTTCAAGGCATGATTATTGGCTCTAGGTACTTCATAGATGAAATCATGTCAAAAATAACTCTGTGTAATGAACCTTGATTCCCCAGGGAAAGGAAGGAACATAGACCTGATCATGTGTTTAGGAATGATGTTTATAGTTGAATAAAAAGTTATTTCTTTTCAACCATGTGTTAAAGTAAGATATAGATTTTTAGTCATAGGGTTTAAAAATCCTGCTTTAACCATGTGTATGCAATGTAATTATATGATGGTATCTTTTAACCATTTTATACTTGCTTTGTATTTTGAATAATTTATTATAATATATATATATATATACACACATACATATATATATGTATATTTACACACACATACATATATATATATATATACACACACACATACAAGAGATGTTCTGAAAGTAAGTTTTGTCACTTTTTTAAAAATGCACATGGTACACTAGAGGAAACAAACAACTGCCATAAGAATCCACATCATTTGCTGTTTAGCAATGAATATAGTGTCAGTGGGAGAGGAAGGATGCATGCTCAGAGTGACAAAGAAAAAAAGAGTAGTAGCAGAAAAAAGCGTATGCCAAAGATGTGACTGACAATGTGGTTATCAATGGAAGTGCGTGCTGTTATCTGGTATGAATGGGCATGTGGGATAAGTCTTCCATGAATGCCGACAAAATGTGCATGGTGAACAGGTCATGTCTTGTCAAATGGTTGGATGCTGATGTTGCATGTTCAGTGAAGGAAAGACAAAGTGTGGAGGATGAAGATTGAAGTGAATGTCTCTCCACATCCACACATGAAAACAACATTGCTATAGTGCAAGACATAGTGTTAGTGGATAGGCACACACATAACAGTGTCAGAAATGATGTCCACTCTGCATATTAATCACGCTCGGGTCCATTCGAAACAGTACTGAGGTTCACCAGGCTGTACAACAATTCCTTGCTATGTCAAAAAATAGTGCAAAGTATATAGGTCATGATGACATGATTTATTTTTTTATGCAATAAATCTTCCTTTTGAAAAAAAGGATGAAACTTTGGAACATCTCTGGTACATTACTTAATGACTTAGATCCATAAAGTACTTTTTTTTTTTTTTTTTTTTTTTTTGTAGTTTTCCTGTTTCTAACATTTATATTTTGATTTTGAAAATATTGATATTTATAAAATCCTAAATTATGATTGTTGCTGTTTACTTAAATATCTCATTATTATAGTTATGGGCCCTGCATGCCCTTTCTATGATTGCTGATTCTGGTGGCCCCATGTTTAGATCTTACGTTGAACCAACTCTGTCTATTGTGTTAAAATTGCTTTTGCACATGGCCCCTACTCATATTGATGTACATCAGTGTATTGGAAAATGTTTAACTGCATTAATAACTACTGTTGGACCTGAATTGCAAGGTACGGATTTATCAAAATGCTCATTCTCTGAACTGTGATTTGTTTAATTAAGTTTAACTGTATACTTACAATAACTATTTCTCTTTTTAATTAAATGATATATGTTTTGTATTTGTAATGATTATGCATCTTACACACACACAGTAATCTGACATAGTTTGATACTATTCTATCACTAAGTTTTAATTGTGTAGCTGTCAAACTCAGGATTGATATTCTTCATAAGTCTGTGTAAAATGATAGAATTATTGTCAGATCCTATACTATTTAATGTATTTTAATAATTTACAACACTAAATACAGTGCTGTGTATTGTTCATGTAATCTATTGAAACTTAGATATTAAAAGAGAGCATTTTTGTTCTATTCCAAATTTTTAATTTCCTTTTTTACTTTAACAAGTATCATATGAATTAATCTGTCTAAAGTATAGCCCAAAAGCCTTTGAAATGCAGCCCAAATGAAAATTATGAAAATATTTAAATTTACTCATTTTTATTAAAAAAAATAAATGTTTGCAATATTTTTCATATATAATCGATTTGTTTACATTTATTTTGAAATAAAATTTTTAATAAAAACATCTTAGTATGCCATGAGAATCGAAATATGTGTGTATCCATTCAACAGCGAATTTTTTTGAAGAATTGCAATATTAATATGCAGTATATTGCATTGTATTTTGATTTCCTAATCCTTTTGGCCTAGAACAAAAGAAAAATTAAAGATGAAAATAGTTTTTAATGAAAATTGGACAGAGAAATACTTTTTATATTGAGGAGAATTATAAAACACTTTGCTTAATTTGTAGGGACTTTGTGCCAGTTTTTAAAGACTACAATTTGAAATGTCATTATAGTCAAAAGCATGCCACAAAATACGATGTATATCTTGGCATTTGCCGTAAAGATAAAATCACAGAACTGAAAAAAGGGTTTTCGTCTGAACAATTTTTTTTAAAAAGACTGCTACTCAAAATAATAACTTTGTAAAAGCAAGTTATGTCATAGCAAATTTAATAGTGAAAAAATCAAAACATTTTAATTTTGGCGAATTTATAAAAGAATGTATGGAAAGCATAGCAAATGTATTTTGCCCTGAAAAAAAGTTGAATTTTTCTAAAATCAGTTTATCTCACCAAACTATAGCCACAAGAATTGAGGAGTTGGGGAATTCAGTTGAAAAGTCTTTAAAAAGCAATTAAACTAATTTTAAATTTTATTTGTTAGCAATGGACGAAAGCACTAATGCTTCTGATATGGCACAATTGGCAATTTTTATAAGATGAATCAATGAGCTTTATAATATCATGGAAGAAATTGTTGCATTAGTATCATTAAAAGACACAACCAAGTCTGTAGATTTATTCGATGCATTGAAAAAGATGATGAAAAGGTTTTCCTTATCTATGAAAAATTTATCAGCTATCATAACTGATGAAGTTCCTGCCTCATCTGGGGACTCATTAAAATGATTAATAGTGAAGCTGTCGCTGCCGACAATACGATCTTGATGGCATAACATTGTATTGTATTGATCAGGGCAATTTATGTGGAAAATTTTTTAAAATGAAAAGTATATTTAGAATTGTTTTAAAAACCATTAACTTCATAAGAGCAAAAGCACTTAATCATAGACACTTTCAAGAGTTTCTGAAGGTAATGGGCTCTGAATTTGCAGATGTTATTTATTATATAGAAGTAAGATGGCTCGGTAAGGGGAAAATGCTCAAAAGATTTTATTATTTGAGAACTGAAATAAAAATATTTATGGAAACAAAAGGGAAACCTGTGGTTGAATTTGAAGACGAAGATTGGGTTTTAGATTTAGCTTTTTTAGTAGACTTAACTGAACATTTGAATGATTTAAATTAACTGAACATTTGAATGATTTAAATTTGATACTTGAAGGAAAAAATCAATTTATTAATAATATGTTCCAAACAATAACAGCGTTTGAAAGAAAATTGAAATTTTGGCACAATCAAATAAAAGTAAAGGATTTGATACATTGCAGTACTTTGGCTGCACATAAGCTCGTGAGTTGTGCAAAATATGCTGCATTAATTTTTGATTTAATTCAAGAGTTTGAAAGTAGATTTCAAAACTTTTGAAAAAATGAAGAGTATTTCAACATATTTTCTACCTCATTTTCTGTAGAAATAAATGACCTTCAAATTTTCGAATGGAATGCATTGATTTGCAAAGTGACATTCAACTAAAAGAAAAATTTGGGAATATTTCTGTACTGGAGTTTTATAAAGATTACTTACCCCGCGATAAATATCTTAATTTTCATAATCATGCTTTATTAAGGTCTTCAGCTTTTGGCAGTACCTATATTTGTGAACAATTATTTTCAAGAATGAATCATGCAAAATACGAAAATAGGACAAAGATCACTGACAAAAAACTTGAAAATGCATTAAGAATTGCAACCTCGTCTATTGAACCCAATATCGATTTGCCTGTTCAACAAAAGCAAATTCCTTCATCTCATTAATTTGAATTTCCCCCATATTTATGAAATCCAAACTAAATGAAACAAAATTTTTACAAATTTAAAATAAATATGTACCTATACACATCTAATTCATGTTTTAAAAAAATAATAATGAAAAGTTAATTTATTTTAATAAGACTACATAGAGTTAATTTTTATTTCAATTTTTTGAAAAAATTGTTTATTTATGTATTATAAATTGTTATTTTATTCAATTTGTTAATGTGTGGCCCAGCAAACTTTTTTTTTTTTTTTGCAATGTGGCCCTCAAACGGTCATAGTTTAGACACTCATATACTAAAGGATACTTCTCATATGGGTCAAGGCATTTTCAAAGTGATTTATGGTGGCTTTGGTTAACAAGCATATGTAGTCTAATTTACTTACTACCTAGAAGGGCTATGTTCTTAAACAGTGATTTTTTTAAAAAACTTTTTTTAGTGTTATTTATACTTCCTTTCTCTGTACTTATTTTCTAATTTTTTTTTCCCTTATTCACTATAATTTAATCTCATCTTTATTATATGCTTATGAAAATCATAATAGTTGTTGATGTTTGCTAATATAATAATCATAAAAATTTCTTGAAGCCTTTATTTTTTGAAAAAATAGAGAATTAAATATGAATATTAGGAGGAACAACAATAAAACCAATGCTACACATTTTAAATCTCTTTTTTTAAATATTTATAAAAATTATTTTTAAATAAATCTGTTATGATTATTGTTATATATTTTTAAATGCTCTATAAAATAACATATAATAAATTGTATAAATTTAGTTATAAAGAATATCTAGTGAAAAAATGCTGCCTAAACAGATATCTTAAAGTTATTTTTGTATAATAAATTTTTTGAATAAAGTATTGCAAAATTTAAAGGAATTATTAATTGTATATTGAAATATTGAATAAAACATCTGATCATGCAATTTGAGGAGTAAAGATTTTAAAAATCACTATTTTAAAATGAAGTCTGAAAATCTAATGGAAAATATATATTAGAAGAATTATATCATTTTGAAGTCATCAAGTCTTTATTTTAAAGAATCTTTTTACTAGGAAAATGCTAAAGGAAGTATAAAAATCAGAAACAATATTTAAAAATATATCCAGGAATTAAAGTATATAAGGAAAAATATATCTTCATATGTGTAAACAGGTAGTAATCATTTACAGATTTTAGCAACTTTTAACAACTTACAGAGAAAAAATATTTTTTTACTTTTTCTCTCTCTCAGGAAACTCTTTATCGGTATGTACAACGAGATCTTCTTTCCTGGTTGCCTGTGCTATAATGCAAGATCATAGTGATCCTCTTGTACAAGCAGAAGCTATATCTTGTTTACAACAGCTTCATATGTTTGCACCTCGTCACGTTAATTTAACTAACCTTGTACCAACACTTTGTGTAAGTTTTTGCATTTTAACTTATATAAAATTAAGATATATTTACTTATAAATGTCTTGCACAGATTTTTTGTTACAGACAAATTTCCTCAAAAGATTTCATCTGTTTCATCCTATTTAATACATAACATATAAATTTATAGATTTGTTTTGTTTGATTTATTTGTTGTATTTCATTTGTTATTACATCAGATGGATAGATATTCCTTTTTTTTTTTTTATAGAATGCTTTGAACAGTTCTCATCTTCTTTTAAGACGGGCTTCAGTGGCTTGTCTCAGGCAATTAGCACAGCGGGAAGCTTCTGAAATTACTGCTCATGCCATTTCCTGGACTAAAGAAAACAATTTAAAACCCAATGCTACCAAAGATACTTTATGTGAAAATGGTCTGGAAGGAGCAATTTTTTCTATGCTTGATACAGAAACTGATATTCGTTTGGTTTCTGATGCCCATGACACACTTACAAGCATGTTGCAAACTTTGGCTGAAGAAAATGTGGGCCACTGGCTACAACTTTGTAAAAGTGTCTTAACTGCTACAGGTAAGCACTGTAATTTATTTTTGATGCCAATGTAATTCACAGTTTGAATCTTATTTTATTCAGCTTTTGGGGGGAAAGATGTGGTATGAATTCTGATTTTTGAGCAGTAATAATTTATTTCAGTAATGCAAATTTGAACATAGTTACATATATAGTACAAACAATGTTCTCTTAATCTTTTTGTAACCACAGACTTTTTCATGAAATATATAATTTTCCCATAGATCAGAGATGATACCATTAGGTGATTGAAGTACGTTATGGTTAATGTATATCATTCTTTACATTTTTTTGTATAAATAGCTATAAGTTCATCCATAACATAATTGTTTCCTGCTGTATTGTTCAGTTCCCAAAAGTCTTGGAGGAGTATTGATCTGTGGTAGGTGTTGAGATTACTGATTTAACCTTTAGAATTCGGCTGATTCTAAGTCAAAACATCCTTTCCTCTCAATGCTTTTAGGAATGAGAAAAAATTTTCTTTCCCCTCACTGGAAAGTTCAAGTTCGCCACATGTGGTATTGTTAGTTTTCAAGTTACAAAGGGGAGATGGTAAGGGTTGCTGATTTTAAGTCAGTAATCATTGACGAGTAAAAAAGATCCTAATATTTGGTGCCATATCATATCACGATTAGGAATGGTGAATTCAAACCTAAAATGTATGCAAAATAATAGGGAAAAAACATCCAATGTTGTATTCATTAATAACACAAGATTTATATTTACATTTCATAGAGAATACAAAACACTGATGTGTAATAAATTCTATTAACTTAAAAGCACTCATTTTAATTATTTACTAAGGGTTCTATAACATACCATCATCTTAAAAAATTTAATATGGGGAAATTTAAAATTTCACTTAGGACAATGTAGAATTAGCGTAATTGAAATTAGAATGCAATGTTATAAATTTTTAGAATTTTCTTGAAATTATTTTTCACTCCCCTTATTTAGACTTGGGTCATTAAAAAGTAAATAAAAACCACATGAAAAAGTTATTTTTAAAATCCCAATTACTGTTTTTTAAATATTGTGTGTAGAAGATTTAAGTACAATATGATGTTTTCTTGGAACAAAATTCAGTATTAACACCTTTATATGTTTTTATTTCCATATTACGATGTCATTTTAGTAAACTTGTAAGTATTGCAATAATTCTGTTTTTTCCCCCTTTTTGATTTTTAAGAACTAGTATCAAAGCCTGATAAAGATGATGTTAATGAAACAGACAATGAAGCTGATGTAGATGATGAAGTCAGATTTAAGGCTGCTGATGACAGTTCTCGTACGTCTGTGTCTCCTAGATGGTCAACTCGAGTTTTTGCTGCTGAATCCCTCCAACGAATAATAAATACTTGTGAAGGGAAAAATGTACATTTTGATTTAGGCTTAGCAAGAGAGAGTAAAATTGTTAATAAGAAAGGTGAATTTTTTTTTTTTTTTTTTTTTTTTTTTTTTTAAATAAATAGAAGTTTCTGTTTCAACAAAAAGAGAAAAATAATTTGTTTTTGCTGATTTCTTTCCTTCTAATTATTTTTCAAAAATTATATCAATAAATCTGAATAGGTTGTGGTTCATAATATAAACTTCATTTGTATTTTTTTTTTTTGTATAATCACCATATAAGAAATGTTATTAATGATTGAAATATAACATATATTTAGATTTTGTAATTCTCATAAATTTATGCATTATTTTATTTTAATGTTATTTTCACTTGATTGATTGCCCCTAGACATTTATTTCCCATTTTGAATTCTAGATTTCAGCTATTGATGTTCTTTTATCTGCAGAAATAATCTGTAGAGGATTGCAGGATGTATGAATACTTAATTTAGATATGCTATAGATATGAACATTTGGAAATGACAATATTTTCTATGATTTTTAATTTATATAATTTAAAGGTTATGTATAATAAATTTTACTTTTCATGTGTAAATAAAATTCTGTTTATATTGAGGTGTTTTTGTTGTTGCTGTACATTTCAATGAATTGATTTGAATTTTGACTAAAAATACAATAACACAGCTTCTAATATTTCAGACTGCCTAGTTCTTCATTTATCTGATTTAGTTAGAATGGCTTTTATGGCTGCAACATCTGATAGTGATCCTCTCAGAATTGAAGGCCTTAAAGCTTTAGAAGTAAATATATTTCTTTTATATTATTGACTTTGTACAATATTTTACATTGTAGTTTTTTTTAAAAAAAATATCAATATAGTAAACAAAATAAGCAAAGCTTTATGAAGACCTGAGCCCTTAAGCTTACAAGTTTTCAATGACTTGTATTCTTTCAATCCTTTATTCTGTTCCATATAATAAGATGAAAGCTTAAAGGGATATAATTTATATTGCTTTAAATGCATCATAATAATATTAAGCCATCTTATGTTTGGTTTGTGATTTTTTTTTTTTTTTTAAATATCTGAATCTCAAATATTTTTAATACATTCAGATAATATCCAAATTAAATGCAATTTCTGGATAATTTTGAAATTTTTAATGTGACCTAGTATAAATCTTCTTAATTCCTTATGTATCAATGTGGAAAAAAAAGTTTAAAAAAATATGAAAAGAGATGAAATTAAAATATCAAAATAAGTTTGCATTGCTCAATATTTAGAAAACTGTATTGAATTTACATTCACATTAAAATTTCGACATTTTGTGTTAATGAAATAAGATTCTTCAATAAATGCAAGGAACACTTGTTTATATTCTATTGTTATTAAGGCAAGAATTAACAAAAAATCACTGCATAAATGTCTTAAATCACTCTCTGTGTGAATGTGCAAATGATGGCGGAGTTGTTTTTAAATATTATTATTTACTAATTAATTATGGTAGCAAATAGATTTTAATGATTTTGCTCATTGTGATTCATTCTCCAAAGTAATCAATTTGTAACTTAATATTCTTATGAGTAGAATAATAAAATCTGCATTGATCTTCATACATAACTTTTATGAATAGTTTTGAATTATATATTTTATAGATTATTTTGCTACTAAAATAAATGTAAATGTTTAAATATGAGGCATTATTGAATAATCCTAAACTTTTCTTAGCATAATTTTATTCTCTTTTGATTTTAGATAATCATCAGTAAATTCTCTAAAATTCCTGAGCCAGAATTTCCTGATCATGTAATTTTAGAACAATACCAAGCCCAAGTAAGTGTCAATTTGGGACTTAAAATATTAAAAAGTATATAATGATGTATTTGTACCAAAAGGTTAAGTTATATTGAGAAAATAATTTCTTCTATTATAAAAAAGTTTCTTCTCAAAAGCAGATTAAATGTTCAATGTCATTTTGGATAAACTAATTTGTATGTATGTTTCTAATTAAAATTTAAAAAAAAAAGTACTAATTTTGAAATTTAACTGTCTTCTATATTAAGTAATTTAAATTAAGTTTTTAACTTTGGTTGTGTTATGGTAAAGTGCTCAATAGTGTAATGGAACTATTTATAGTATAAATTAAAACTTACAAATCAAGATATAATGAGATGAGAATAATTTCGATTTCTCAAAATAAATAAAAATAAAATAGTCATAGATTTTTTTACATTTTTCAACTTTTTGCTTTCTTATTCTGTAGATTATTAGTAAGTAAAAAAAGGGGGAGGGGATAAAAATTATATAATTTAAAATAAATTAATTTTATATGAATTTTTATTATTAGCTTGATAATTTTCATGTGCCCTATTGATTGTAATTAAAACTATTAAAATATTTAGAAATAAAGGATTTGAATATTATTGCATGCATATTTCTTTTCTTCATTTATCGCTTCTGTTGGATTTGTGTTAAGTAATTGTATATTATCTACTTGTAGGTTGGTGCTGCCTTACGTCCAGCATTTTCTCCAGAAACCCCTTCCCATATTACTGCATTTGCATGTCAGGTACATTCTGAAAATTGAATTTTATTTACTTGTTGATTAACTTTAACTGTCTTACATTATACTTACTGACAAATTTCAAAAATTAAATAAATATTTTTATTTTTTATATTCATATGTGTTTGTAATTATGATTAAATATTGTATGAGACTTATGTAGAGAAACAGGTAGTTTAATCCATGATGGTCCTTAATATCAAGTAATATTTTAAATATATGGAATTTGAGTCTCTGTAATTTAAAAATTATCAAAATGAAATAAAATTATTGTATGTATTTAATTTTAAATTACTGATGAAATAAACTTATACACAGGTGTGTAGTGCATGGATTGGGTGTGGTGTTGCTAGGGATTTGAACGATTTGCGACGTGTACACCAGCTATTGGTTTCTTCACTTGAAAAACTTCATAAAGGATCAAGTACTTTGGTATATAATGAAAGTGCCTCTACTATGGAAAAATTGGCTATTTTAAAAGCTTGGGCTGAAGTAAGCATTGTGATGTTGCTGCAAATTACTTTTTAAATTTTTTGAAATTGGATTTTTCCTATAGCTTTTCCTATTTAAAAATATCTGAACATTGATGTAGTTATTTTAATCTCTGACAATTTAGTGCATAATTCAATTGAAACATTTATAATTTGTGTTCTTCTCTGTACTATTCTCTCTTATATTGATCTGATAAAATCATGATATAAAAATTAAATATTTAAAGAAAGGCATTTTGTATGTTCTGTTTTAAGTTTCTTCTTATTATCATATTTCCTAAAATAGTATGTGAAATGTCATCATTATTTTAATAGGTATATGTTGTGGCAATGAACAATAGGGAATCTGAAAATAACATAATTGAAAATGAGGAATCAAATAAAGATGACCAGGAAAGTTTGTTACGATTAGTTGCTCCAGAACTTTCTCTCTTGAGCGTATATTGGTTGGCATTTCTGAAAGATTATGCTCTGTTATCTCTTCCACCTGGTAAGTTTAAAGTAATTTATATTTATATAAAAAATTAGGCACTGATATGTTTTAAACAGTTTTTTAAATTTATGGTTTAACTTGAATTTTATTCTTATATCTCCTATTTGTTCACATTGTTTTATGTTTTGTTTTCTTATAGTTGCTACTATTTATAAATAAAATATCTCATGTATGTGTACTTTTTATATTTTGAATAGTTTTAAAATGTGCTTTACAAAATTAACTATCTCTTATTCATATAAAAACATAAAATCATAAATTCAAACATTAATAGTATGCAATTGAGATTCAACATTCTTTTCAATGAGTTTTGAGAAACACAATGAAGATATATATATTTAACTTTCTAATTTTTTCATTTCTATAACTCACAGTAAAGAGTTCATTCTTATTTTCTGAAACAATTCCAATTCATTTTTTAATTTATGCGATCACATGCTCGTAAAATCTGCTAAATCAACTTTTCACATAGTCACAGACCTGTTAGGGATAATCCCTACTATGCTTTTTGTCTCCAGTTAAAATCCCTCAGAATACCTTCATCCAGTACCATATTAGTACCACATAATCCAAAGAAATACGAAACAAGATAAAATTTTCTCACTTTTGCTTTGGTCATGATGGCTGAAGCCGAGCTGTTCATTTTCTTAAATCATGTGTACTGTAACTCATGAAATATGATAGCTTTCATCATCTCACATGAAAAGGAATAAACATATTTTTTCTGAACTGATGTTTTCATTACAAACATTAATTCTAATGTTGTTTTTACACATCTGTTGAAGTTATATATGTATACACACTGTAACAAAAACCGACGCATCAAGGAGTTGCCCTATTGTAATGAAATTTCATATGCAAAGACATTTGGACCAAACATGCAAATGATTAAAATTTGGTGTCCAATGAATAAATAGCGAGAGCTACAGCGCATCGGAACTGCACACTCAGCAGGTGTATATAAGAAGCGATTCTCAATCTCATGGTCAAATTTTCTGTTGCATTGAGATTTAGAATACCTTTCAACAACTGAAAAAATGCCTCGGCACAGGATTCGAGCTCATTACGAATGACTTCTTTCAGAGTTTGAAAGAGGTATCATTGGATTGTAAGAGGCAGGTTGGGCAAATCGGAGAATCGCTCTTCATATGGATCAAAGTAATGCAGAAATTAGAAGATGTTGGCAAGAATGGGTGGACAATGGCAGATTTCAGCCTCATGATGGTAGCGGTTGAACTAGGGCCACAGCTGATCGGGAGGACTGAGTGATTGTCAGATCAGCTGTCACAGCACCTGATTCATCATTATCAACCATCAGACATGCGACCCGCACACGAGTGTCCACCATGACCATTCTCAGACAGCAGATAGAGTGAAATCTACACTTGTACTGACTGCTACTCCACCTGCCACTTGTGCCTGCACACTGTCAAGCCAGATTACAGTGGTGCTTGGATCGATCAGGTTGGAATGATGCTGACTGGGGATGTATAGTGTTTAGCGACGTATCTCGAAGAAATGTCTGCAGACGTCCAGGGCAACGTGCCGATCCTGCTTTTTTTACTGCCCACAGCTTAGGCTCTCAAATTTTCTGCTTTGACTCTCCATATACCTAAAATATTGTACACTTTTTTTGTGTTTATAAAGAATTAACTTTTTTATAAATATTTTAAATTTGAGATAATTTTAAAAAAATGTCAGATCTAAAATCTTTTTTTTTCTTTTATTATATTCAAAATTATTTCTTCTTACTCAGAATTTCGCTCACAGTTGCCTCATGAAGGAGGGGCATTCTATAGTTCTGATACAATGGATACTGTTCGTAAATATTACAAAGATACTTGGCCTCCTGTCTTAAATGCAGCTACTCTTTGGCTTTGCAATGGTGGATTTGAAGAAACAGGCAAAATTGGGATTGCAGATTTACCCAGAAATCTCCATTCTTAT
Source organism: Nephila pilipes (assembly GCA_019974015.1). Classification (NCBI taxonomy): domain Eukaryota; kingdom Metazoa; phylum Arthropoda; class Arachnida; order Araneae; family Nephilidae; genus Nephila; species Nephila pilipes. The sequence goes on from BMAW01087746.1 coordinate 1,427,534, forward strand.
GTGGTTCAACCTAACAAAAGCATTGAAGAAGTCAATACTGATTATTTTCATTTAGTGTTTGGTAAGTAAATGCATATTGATTGAAAAAATTTTGTTTTCAAAATCAATTATTTCTTATATTAAAAATATTCTGATTTATCTTTAATTGATATACACATATTTTAAACAAAAAGGTTCAAACGATGCTAAAATTTGAAATAAGAAATATTTAGCTCCTATTAAGCATGTTAATTGAGAGATTTTAATAACTAAAATGGAAATATTATGGTGGAATAAAATATATATTAGAAATATATTTAAAATAGTTACAAAACATTGATCATATCAGTAAAGTTATGTAAAAAAGTCACTAAGTGTCATGCAGAGAATTTAATGTATTTTAGGAATCAAATTAAAATTAAGCCTGTTAACAGCTTAACTTTTTATCTCTTCATAAAAGTAAAAATTATTTTTTTTATGAAAATTACATTATTTTAATGAAAACTAATGTATTTTTCATACTACATAAATATAATATAATTTGAATTCAATGGTGTTAATTAATTTTTATTGATTTCAAAATAAGTACTTCTATTGAAATGTTTAGATGACATAATCCTTATCTGATGAAGGACTCTAATCTTAATAATCACATTTTACATATAATTTTTTGTAATAAAAAGTCTGCATTTGTCAATTCACATTTAATTTTATCTTTTCTCATAAAGTAAGTAATAAAGGAGTATAAAAATAAAAAAAATTTCAATTGTACAATTTTTTTTAAAGTCAATTTCTCTCTTATGAAATCTTATTTAAATGTGTTGTATGTGAGATTATATATAATATTTTTGACTATTGTATCTGATTATACTTAATTTATAGGAATTTGTCTTGAAGCTTTATGTAGTCCATATTCCACATCTCCTGTCGATTATGTTATGATTTGTCTAAACTCATTTATCCAGTTATTTAGTCATCATTTGCCATCTAAAATATTGGGTCAAGATTCTCAATTATCAGTTGAACTGGCTAATGTTCTTCACAGGTAACATAAATATCAGAAGTTTCCAATTTTAACTCATCTCTGAAGATGTATAGTATTTTTTAGTATTCACCATTTTCTTTTTAGTTGTGACTGATCAGTTTTTTGGGAAAAAAATTATTACAAATAAATTTAAATTATAATGCACAGTTTGGTTTCAACTAAAAAAAATCATAATTTATTAACTACTTGCAAGTTACTTGCATTAATATATGTTTTAAGTTAATGATATAGTGTGCTTTTCTTTTTTTGGATTGTGTGAAAGCATTTAAATAGTAACCTTTTTTTTTTTTATAAGCTCTGTTTCATCTAACTTTTTTCAAGGAAAATATTATATTTTTTCAGATAAAATATTTTGTATTCTTTTGTAATGTTATTAAATATTTCAGAATGCTGTTAACTAGAGAATCTGTTGAAAGTCAACTAGCAGTGATGAAAGTTACACAACTTCTCATTACAGCTCATGAAAGTTTCATTGAAAGTGAAAGAAAAAAACATTTGAAAGGTTAGGAATATTTTTAAAGCTTAATGTTTGAACTGTTTACTTTTTGTTTTATTTGATATTCTATGTGTGTGATGATGATGCATGATGTTAACCTAAATATTTGTATACTTGGTGTGATTTTCTCTCTATATATCTCTCTTGTTTATATGTAATCCAAATACCTGTTTCTACTTTAAGTAATAATTAACTTTTGAAACCACTTTAAATTGTAGTTGTAATTTTCTTTTTTAATTTTGTAGTTATAAATATTATTCAGTGTTATCCTGTTTTTCAATAGTTGTATGTTTTATTGCATATGTGTAGAGCTTGACATCCATTTTATTTTTTAAATTATAATGTTTTATTGAACTGCTTATGTAAAAGTAATATACTAGTTAAATTATCCTTAATAATATTTTCATATCTCGAATAAATTCTGGTTGCAATTTTTATTTGACCTACTATGGTCGGCATTTTGTAATAATATTTCTCATGTTTACGAGTGTTTTATTTGACTGAAATTGACTACAGTCAATAATTTCCATGATTACTTTCTTTTACAATTTGATTATAAAGTAATACAAAGAACTCAAAACATAGCAAAGTTAATACATCTGAATGTACAGAATCATTAATGAGATAAAACATTTAATGAAAATGAAACATAGATTATTCAGAACTTATGAATTTAAGTTATTTGGAAATATTCCTTAAATTCATATATTAGTAATTCACATTAAGAAATTAAATCACTATAATGTGGAAAAAATTATTAAAAGCTTAGATTTCTTCATGAAGACTTAATATAGTTATTTATAATTAATATTTAATTTTTCATAAATTGGAAATTTCAATAAAGTTTCCCCTTTTTATAAGAAAAATATAATATTAGATAAATTGTGCTGATGAAAAATTGTGTTATATCTCTCTTAAAAGATGAAAATGGGCATTATTAAAAGAATTTTGACATTTTTTATTTTTATTTTTTGTATTTCTTCTAAAAAGCTAAACTGTATTTGTTAATTGTAAGAAAACCAAATTCAATATTTTAATTATTGACATTCAATGAAAAACTTACCGAAGAATCTCCGTAATTAAATATTACATTATCTTATCCATTTTGAAATTATTTGTAAAAAATACTATTTTCAGTAGATGTATGCTTACAAAGTGACTGCATGATAAAAGCTTTTGTAATTATACAGTGGAACATTAGAGTAATAAAATAATATATAAATAAAACTTATTTAGATTCTTTATTGTGAAACTGATGTTTATCTAATGATAAAAAAATTTTTTAATAATTTTGAGTTGTTGTACTCTTTTGACTATTTCCCATACTCTTAAATAATGAGCATTTTTTTTGGCAGAATTAGCACCTGCAAATCAGGAACCGAAAGACCTTAATAGTGAATTAGCTTCTCTTGGTGAAGGAGGAGAAAGTGGTGTTATTTCGCCTGAGAAATCTGTTGTTTTTTCTATTTTGGAAAATTGTTTATGTCTCATAGTTCGTCAGCTACCTCAAATTAGCCCTTCTTTAGCCACAAGTACTGGTACAATTGTTCAAAACTCCAAGTGCACTAAAACAATAACAGAAGAATCTGCATTGTTGATTTTATCAGCTTTAAAAGTTGTAGTCCAGCTTCCAGTATTATGCTCTTATGCCGGTAAGTGATAAGCTTTTTTTTCCTTTCCTTTTCCCATTATAAATTTTAGTATTGATTGTTAAAAAATATTTCTTTTTTAGGTATATTTTTATGTCAAAAATAATTAAGAAATATTTTGCACCTGAAAATAAATATATGTTTTTATATGTGCCTAAGATTTACAAGAAATAAAATTTTAAAAAGTATCATTAATGTATTTTGTTGGATTTTTAAATGGTGTTTCTCTCTAGAGCTACTTAAATACTATTACTAACTGATGTTGTAATTTTGAACTATGACTATATGCAAGTTATATAGATGACACCTGAGATGGTACCTTACTCTACTTATTTCCATACTTTGTTGTATGCTGACTTAAAGATTTAGTTCCATTTAACTTGCAACAACCCCCATTATACTATTTAAGGGAATAGTCCAATTGGGTCTCCACTTCAGCATCCCCAAAAATATAACTTTTTGCGTAACCACTAGTTACGGCATCGGGCTGGTAGCCGGCAGTTTTCTTTGAGTCATATGTTCAAGTCTTGATGCCACTAAAGATCTGCTGTGTAGTGAAGGCTGATGCACATTAAATCTGTTAGGGGCCCAAGTCCTCCCATTGATGTGGAAATTAGGAGATTGGGTTCCAGCTCGGGTGTCGTCCTTGTCACTTGACCGAAGCACAAAATTACGAGGTCTGTCACCAATAGCCCTCATGTTGCTTCTAGTGCAAAGTTAATAAAATCAAACCTGTGTAGCATAACCAGTTGGCTTAACTCAGTCTAGATATATGCAGATGCAATAGTAGAGCTGAAAAATTATGTTGACATTTGGTTTAATATTTATATTATATTTAATAACTGGAAACTCGTATGCTTTATTGAATAGCTTTTTATTTAAATTATAAAATCTTGCAATATAACTGTCTATGTAAAGTTCTTAGGCATTATTAATTGTTAGTATATACTGTTCAAGGAAACTGAGAACAAAATTCATAATGCAAATTATATTTACAAATTTATTTTAAATTTTTTATTTGCTTTTTCAATAATTCTGCTTGGAATGTTTTGTAAGAAAATCTGAGTGTTGTTCAGTATTTGCATGCATGCATATATGGTCTGTTGTTTTTAGTTCTTTTTATATTCATATGTTAATTAGTCAAATATTTATGTAATTTTGAGATTAATGGGTTTTTTTTTTTTTTTTTAGCTTTTATGTGCACAGGGAAACCAAAAGTTAAATGTTAAAGCAAAGTTATCATATGAAAGGAAATGCAAAAGTTACCTATATTAACATTACTAGATTACTTAAGTAATATTATGTGTATTTTAAAGTAATAAAAGTGAATATATATATTGAAAAGTTCATTTTATATAAAATGTATTTATCTCCTTCTCAGAAATATTGAAAATTAAAACCACCAGAGGTAAAGTTGCATAAAATGAAGTGGCTGCCGTAGTATAATGGTCATGGTCACAAATTTGTGGCTAGCATTGTTGCATCTAGTCATGGGTTTTGAACCATAATGCTATTAAAGACCCACTGATGCACTTTAAATCTGGTAGAGATCCCAAGTCTCCTATTGGTGTGGTGTGGAAGTTCGATGAATTTAAGTTGTAGGATCAAATCATTATTCATTGATACATAAGCCAATTACAGTAGAAAAAATAACATCTAATGAATTGCAAAAATTGAGTAGTAAAAATAATTTGATATATTTATGAAACAATATATCTGAAAATAAAAGTACTTTCATTAAAAACTTAGTATACACAGAAATCAATTTCTATGAAATGAAGCTATTTTGCTGCAAAAATGTTTCTTATGATCAATTTTTTTAATTTTATTTCAGCATCAGCTGGTGTAGCTTCAATTGCTTTACATTTAATTGTTGGAGTTCTAAAAGAAATTACTACGGAACAGATAACTAGTCTAGAATCATTCCTCCAAGGTACTTTAGAATGTCTTCAAGATTTGTGTTCTAATTCCATGATGAAAAACGTTGCTTCCAGAAAAGATTGGATTAATCTTCTTCAGAGTGGATTAGCTCATCTTACACATTTCTCAAAATCTAGTAAGTATTTTTGTTCTAATATTATCCCTATTAATTGAATTTATTATGAAATGTATTAACCTTTTTGTGATGGATACTTTAGTGAAGAAAATGCTCTTTTAGACAAGATTTTTAATTCTGTTGCTTGCCTTTTTGACAGTAAATTGACTGTTCTGAGTGTAGGCTGATTAAAGGCTAGATAATGTGTTGGTCACCCACTGAGCAATGGCATAGTTTGAGGTTCAGATAATCACTTATACCAATAATTTTCTCATTTTTTAGAAAGCCATTTTTAGATTATCCATCCAGTTTGATTTAAAAAAAAAATTGAAATCTATTCTAAAAGTGCATGGCATTTTATTTCTTAAAATTTCCTAGTCACTTTTTTAGTACCATAATTAGAATTTTTGTATAGTAAACTAATATATTGGTATGAAATATTCAGAAGAAAAAAAACTTATAATTATTTCACCCAACAACATTTTTAATATGTAGCTGCTGTATTTTAATATTGCAATACATTTACATTACAGTGCATTACAAAACATTTATGAATTAATGAAATATCCAAATTTGGAAAATTTAGCTTCATTTATCTGCACAGTTCATCCCAATTTTAAACTTAATCCCAATTTTAGACTTAAATTAACTACTATATAAATATGATTTGTGTTTTTGTTGTTGTTGTTGAATTTTAAGCAGTTCAAATAAATTCAACACTCATTTATCTGGACATAGTTGTTACATTTTCCAAGACTCATTTCATTCGATTGTAACTTTTAATTTTATAACAAAAAAATTCTTTTTTCAGAGTACAGTTATTTGAGTAAGCTTTGATAAACATTTAATTTTTTTAGAATCAGGATTTATGAAATTTCCAAACAAGGAAGAATGGAATGCTGTTTCAAAATACATATCTGCCATTTTTGTATTACTTATTCATGTAAATTTAATAAATGAATATTTTTCCCATGATTTTGTAAAAAAAAGTCCAATTTCTCAATATAATAATTAAAACATACATTCTTCCTAAATTTAAAATGTATTGCAATATAATTTTTAACAAAATGTGCTTACATAAAATCATAAAATTGCTTTTTAGTAATGCTAACAAAGTTTCAGTACTGTTCAAATAAATTATAGATTTGTGCTTGTATGTAAATAATCTGCAAAAACTTAATGCAAAATGTGTTGCAACTTACAAATATATTTTAAAGTAGTTTCATAGTCTTAAATGCTGATAGAAATATTAAGTGAAAGTATTTTAAGTATAGCACATATGTTTGGTTTTATCTGTGTTTGGTAGCATTTATCTTCTTTTGTAAAATGGAAAGATGAAATTGTATTGTTTTGTGCAATAAAAGTGAAAGAAAAGTTATTAAAACAGTTATGTTAAAACTGTCTCTTTTATAAAATTTCTCTCAATAACATTTTCATACAATGTATGTTTCTTCTTAAACAATTGACAGCTATAATAAATAGTAAAATCAAAGGACAAAACATATCAAAAATTAAAAATGTATTTCCAAATAATGAAATGATATGTAAACTGTAAATTAATCTATTAATTTTACATTTTAACATGGAAATAAATCTCATTTTTGGCGTAATATTGTACAGAATAAAAATGGAAGTAATACAAATTATGTTTAAAAAGATGAAAAATTACACTTTTATAAAATGCAGAACATATCAATTCATTTTATATGTATGATATTAATTTTTTCATTGATTACTCCAAATTTTTTATACTATAAAAATAATAAGAAAATATCAAATTGAAGCAAAATAATAACTGTTTCCCAAAGTAATGATATAAGGAACTATTTGTAAAGTTCACATCATAAAAGATGAAAAAGAGGGATTTTTATATAGACATGAATGAGAGAGGTCTATCTTTCTCCCCTCTGAAAACAAGAGAGACAGGTCAAGTAATGGACTTTTATAGGTTCTGGTAAGTACACTACTGTTAAAATCGGAAGAAACACTTTGGTTGAATTCTCAATCTAACTGAAGTTTCCTTTCTCTGAAGTTTTCCTTCAGTTACTTAAATCAGCCACCTGTCTTCTTAAGGTTAATTGTTGTTTTTTAAGTGAAATTGTCTAAAATTTGAAATAAGAGCATCCCCCCCCCCTTTAAGATAAGATAGGAGGACAATGAAATTGAGTGAAATTAGAAATTTCAAATGTTGTGTGAATGTCAGTATCAATTAATTTTTGAATAAATAATTTTGCATTTAAAATGGAACATACTATTGAGTTTTGTTTAGCATTGTATTTATTTGTATCTTTTTTTAAACTGTAGGCATGATACCAACTGATACAGATGAATTGATTTCTATATTATCGATTAATGTATATATTACCTCAACTCCTAGAGAAGTGGTTTGTGCCCCTAATTTAAGACAACATTGCATCAATACATTTAAACATGCTCTTCAACAAGATGGATCTTTAGTAAGTGAAGAATTTTTAATTTTACATTTCCTTATACCTCTTGACAGAGAAAATAAGATAACTGGTTTGTTAGATAACTTCTCTACAATTGACTTTTGTAATATTAGATATAATAATAATATTTATGAAAAGTAAGTTAGGATATTGGTGAAGTTAGTTAGTAATGAGTTTTTTTGGTTTATTAGAATACAATCCATATATATAATGTCATTTTACTACTGTTTTTGTTGTAATTAAATTGTTATTAATTTTATAAGTATAAGGATGATGATGGGTCATTGGTAAGTACTTCATAATTCATTATGTTTCCATTTGCTTATCTAGTGTCATAATTATGGATTCAATTTATATAACTCTTTTCAGTTAGTTATTAATTGGTGTTAAAAAAAATTTACATGATTATTAAAGTGTACTTTTGTATTTTTTAATGTAATTAAGGATATGTTCCTTATGTTTACCTTCTTCCTTTTTCTTGTGGTTTAATTTCTGAATTTTTGATTATTCATTGATTGCCATTTTTTATAATGTAATTCTCTAAAGTGGGATGGTAAGATGTGTAATTGTTGGTATAAGCACACATTGTTATATTTCAAAGTATGGAACAGTATTAAGTACATTATCTAAATTTTTCAAAATTTTTTTTTATCTTTCATTGCTTTGTTTTAAATTGGTTTGATTCTTAAATAGTTTGTAAGGATTTGAGATTTTAAATTAGATGGTTTGATTATTATTTTAGTAAATTTTTGGTTTATTTTCATAAGTTTTTTTTTTACAATCAATAATTTTTTTAAATTGATTTTTAGTTATTTCTATAATTTTTGATTTTTCGCTTAGTTACTTTTGTTTCTGTTCTAAATAATTTAAAAATGCTTTGTGTGTAAAATATACTCCTGTCCCCCCCCCTTGTTTACATATAATTATATATAATTTCATTATACAGCAATTCATTTGGAGGGTTAGAACCCCCATATTTCCCCTATTGCCGTGTCACTGATATATATTAAAATTTTAATGTTACACTATTGTGCATATAATGCATACTGCATAATAATTCATGCATAAGTATTTTGTTCATGTAATTAGTAAGATATTTTTTTAATAATATTGAAGTGTCAGGAAATTATATTGATTATGAAACATTTGGTGCTAAATGAAATAATGATTTATATTTCTTTTAAGGTTCAAGTTAAAGCAATTTCATGCCTTCAGTCAATTTTTATGCATTCTGATATGGTTGTTGTTGGACCCTATATTCATGCTTTGTGTCCCAAGCTTATAGAACTGATAGGTCAATTTTCCAATGAACTTTCTTCTCATATTAATTTTCCAGACATCAAAATCTTAGCAGTGAAGGAATTGATACTTTCACTTAAAGTATTAGTAGATATTGCTGCAAATGATAAAAGTAAGTTTGAGGAATTTTTTTTTGTTTCAAAAAATTTACTTGTTCTCATTTAACTTCCTTTTGTCTGGAATGTAACTGAAGAAATAACAGGAAAAAAATGAAAACATTTAAATATTGTTTGTTCATTTTATTTAAAAATTTAAACTGTGGCACCATTTCATCATCCTCGAAAAATAATTTTGATAAAATTATTTTGTTCAATAATGTCAATATACATTTCTTAATTACTTAAATGCACAATTAAATTCATACAACTTAAACTTATATTAATTATGCTTGATTTATTAAGTATTTTTAAGGAGTAACATTTTTTTATTATTATTATTTTTGTTATTTAAATAATCGAAATTATTTAACTATCAAATATTCAATTAATTTTATATATTTAAAAAACTATCCATGGTAAGCGACATGAAGGGAACTGCATATTACTCTATTTCATTAAATTGGTATTGAGTTTTAAAAAAAACGTATGAATCTGAAAAAACTATGTGTTTTAAACTTCTGGTGGTAATAATTGAATTAACTATGGGTTATGTTGCTGTATAATTATTTTATTCATTTGTTAAGTGTCAAAAAAGTATTTTTTAATCATTCTAATGCAAGGAATTAGTTTTAATTGAATATACTTTTTATCTAGTTATTTTTTCAAATAGAATTAAAATGTAATATTAATCAATTTTGTTTTTTTAGATAATTCACAATGAGATTCATTTTACACAGTCTTTTTGTAGCATTTTTATGTCATATTTAATTCTCAATTGCATCTAAAACATTTTTATTGTATGTTTTCAGAACTTTTAATTGTGGGATTATATGTTCCCACATTAGTCAGTCTTTTAATTGATCCTGACGCTTCCCAAGTGGCCTCTTCATCCAGAAATACAGTTCATCAGTGTGCTTTGCAACAACTCATGAAAATTGGACCACAATATCCTCAAGAATTTCGCACTGTTGTTAGTAAGAATATACGTCTAAAAAATCGTTTGGAAGCATGTATACGTTCAGCTCATATGGGATCGGATTTGAATCGGGATAATTTATCTGATTCAGAGTCTCGTACATCTCTGCGAACATCTTCTCCTACAATTAAACTTAAAACCGATTTTAGTAATTTTACTGGATGATAATAAAAATTTATTTATTTCATGTTATCTTATAAGTATTTTACAGTCGATTTGTTTTTTTATATTTCCTGAAAAGACGTAGTTATAAAAATGAAAGGAGTGTCTCTGACAAATGCTTTGATTTTGTGATTTTTGTACTAAATTTAGGCTATTTATAAGAGTATTTTATTTGTTCTTTATTTGTATTTTTTTTATTATTTATTATTATTCTTTTTTTTCAAAATCTGTGAGAATTTTGTAATTGTTCCATTCTAACCTTATAATTTCGGCTTGAATAAATTGATATTTAATAGTTGTCAATAAGTTTTTGGTTATACTTTTTATTTAGTGGAATGCAGATTTTATTTAGAATAATTATTGCTTATTTTTTTATTTTGAGAGAGCTTATGTAATATGTTTATTTTTTGTGTTGAGTATTCTTCTCTAGGGGCAGCTCCAGGTTAACTATATCATCAATGAATATAAATTCTGATAGGGCTTTATTTATAAAAAATTATGAAAGGTATTGTAAGTATTAAACTTTAGCATATTTAATCATTCTGTCATAACTTATAATGTATGCAAGTATTTTTACAGAATATACAGGGTCTTTTTTATGTACTATTATACAACGAATTATTTTGTTCAATGATGCTTATTTTCTTGTTGAAATTATTTGTTCTTTAATAGATGTGCTTTAAGGTATTTTTTCAAAATTATTATTTTATTTAATATTTTTTTCCAAGGATATTTCCTTTCCATTCCTTGGAGGAAGAAAGTAAATTTTGTAAAAAATCATAAAAAAATGTATGTTTTTACTTTCTATATACATATATATTTATGTGTGTGTTGATATGTAACTTTTATTCAATCAATGAGCAATTTTTCTTCACCATTTTCTTCTTTATAAATTTTTTTATTGAGAGCTCCACTGAGGTCACTTATTTTTCTCATGTGATACATTTTGTAACCTTTTTTTTTTTTTTTTTTTTTTTTTTCTAGTAATTAAATGTTATTTGTTTTTATGAAAATCTATGAAACTATTTCTGAAAAATTGTATTAATATCAAATTTCTTAAATATATATTTTTTGTTAGCTTAATAATATAATAAATCCTTTCTATTTGAAATAAGACATCAATTTTTATTTAAATTTGAATTGCAGAATTAAAATGTTTTCATTATTTTTCTTCAAATGTAGGAAATGGTTTTTTTTTCAGTTTCAAACTAAGCAATTAAAGTGTTAATTTACATTTATTTTTAAAAATAACTGCTATTTTAACATATTTGAAATATGTATCTAAATAACAATATTTTCATCCATATGGGTTGCTTTATTTAAAATTTTCTTTAAAACTAATAAAGATTTTGTTTTTATCTCCTTTAATCCATAATTTTAATAACTATTTTAATATTATTTGAGTATTCAAAAATATCATGAAGGAAACCTTTTCTAATTAAATGAGATTAATGTTGTCTTATGAAATTTAAAGAAATTATGTATTGAGTATCTTTTATTTTACTCATGAATTTTTTTAAAAAAATTTCATTAAAGAACTCGTATAAAGCAGAGATAGGGTGCATTTAAAATTCCATAAATTAAATAGTTTTCAAATCTCATTTTTAAAAAATTCTACAAAATGGGATTTGAAATTGTTGCTTTCATGCAAAGATGATTTATCTTTAGCAAATCAAATAGGTTATGAAGATATCAGAAAAATGCTGTAATTTAAGTATTGCTTGAATTTGAAAGGAAAAAAAACTCTCCTTTTTAAAATTAAATCATGTAAATATATTATATAAAAACTATATCAAAATGAATTGTAATTTTAAAAATGAATAAAATATTTTTATACTGTATGTTGTATTTTTTGCATAAAATCTTTAAAGATAGCATTGTTGGAATTAAAATTAGTTTTCCTTGTATTTTTCGATATGAGAAGATAATATAAGATCACATGTTTGTGAGTTTTTTTACTCTGGCATTCAAATTTAAGAGAATTTGCATGTTTGTGACACCTCTACTTTGCTATTAAGGCTTTAAGCCATCAAAAGTCAGTAAATGCTCATTCTAGAAAGAATCACTGAAGGAAAATCAAGCTAGTTTTATTCTATTACTATAGAATGATCACAAAGCAAATTTTATTATGAATGTAAGTCACTGTTACTAACTCATGCCCCCTCAATCAAAGATTATGATTGATATATCTGCTATCTCAATAACAGCAAATCTAGATCCAACTCTGGCGATAACTGTTGTAATCTAAATCTGAGTTGCATATCAGTTCTCAAATGATCACATACACCTTCCTTTCGTATGTGTGTGTTCATATCAATCTTTCACGAACAGTTATTATTTTAATACTTTCTGTCTTTCTAGGTGTTTTCTAAAGACTGAATATCTATTTCTTTTTCCTACATATATATATATATATATATAGCAGCGTTAGTTTACATAAGTCACGATTATTCACAAGGCGAGGTTCCAAATCAAATAATGTATTAAAGCAGCACTAACTAGTGAAAGGGGGAAAAAAAGCACTAGAACTCGTTAAATATTTAGTTGAATTTCTCGGGAAAATGGTGAACGGAAGGTAAAAATTAATGCTTCCAAACAAAGATGCAAGTTTTTAGTGTAAATTACATAAGCATATACGTGAGGGGGTGGAGTAGCTGTGCATTTTGAGGAAAATGCTTTGTAAGTGCGCGTGCCAATTTTCACGCTTCATTCGTTCTCACACTTCGACAACTTTCGTGGGTGTTTTTTTCCCCAACATTCGGTGAAATTCAAAAACAAACAGTTCAAATGAGTAATCAACTACCAATGTTTAGATGATGGAATGAGGTGGAATCTTCGGATTGCTTAAGGCTGGGTAATCTCAAATGTAGATTGCTAGAATTTTTTAATGTATAGCCTACCGTTATGTGCAACAGTTTAATGAGGCTGGATCCGTAAGCAAAAAAGGCATGGACATTACTCTCAACAACTAATGAAAATCGCTATTTGTCCGTCCAGAGAGACGTAGCTGAAGTGCAATAGCTTCTCAGTTCTTTCGGGAACTTCATGTGATCGCAGGTATCAAGTTTCAAGCTTTACTGTTTACAGAAGGCTACTCTAGAGATTGTGTGCAAAAAGACTTGCTGTTTTCACCCCGCTCATTGCTCACTAAGGAATCTGTTTAGCATGTTCCTGAGAGCATCGATATATGAGTAGAGATAAATCGGAGATTGTCAAATTCACTGGTAAGTCCAAATTCCGCCAACTTTCGATTCTAACCTCCCTATATCTGAAGGAAACGAGGAATCCGTTACATATGCTTCAATATCCTAGGAAGAGACCGGTATGGCTGCGTAGGTTTGATGGTTCTGGACAGGCATCTAGTTGGACGAGCGCATAGGCTTCTTCCATATCTTTGACTGAGGTTATATGACTATTGTGAGTTAGAGTGATGAAATCTTTCAGCCCTATGTTCGCCTTTCTCGAGGGTGCAGTTTTCTATGATTTCAGTTTTATGGATGACAACACGCGTACACCTAGAACTCTTCTGTCCGACGAATTTTGGAAACTGGGTGTATTCGCCGAATGGCTTGGCAAAATCTGCTAACCTTACCCTTCAGTTGTATTACTGTAAGCATGTTCAAAATACTCTTGGCAAGGCAATAGCAACTCTCCTTTACTTCCCCAGAACCTTTCAAGACCTGAAAAACAGCGTTGTCGAAGGAGTGTGATAGACTGCCATAAACTGACAGTTTATGAGTGTTGCTATACACATAAATTGTCTCATTTTCAACATGAATTCACATTGTGAAAGCTGCATTACTGTAAGGTGAGGCATGTTCCATTTTTTAATCCATCTTGTCACCTTTTCTCTTCGACTTTCCTACGCTTACATGCCTTAAAGCGCAAGATCATACGTGTGTATATAATGTTTTTTTTATTATTATTATTATTTCACCCTGCTTTTTGTATACCTGTTTTCGTTAAAACTGGTCAAGTGCTTCTGGAAGTAATCAACCCAAAGTGAAAAATCTCTATAACTATCAAATGTATAGTACGTAAACTGAAAATTAAAGTAGGGCTATAAAATTTACCACTGTTTGACACATTTCTGCTAAGATTACAACAAACTTTGTTTATCATTTTATTCTACAGACATTTTATATCCAAAAGATTTTAATTTTATTGGAAGCGAAATAAATTTTAATGATGTAGGATACACACAAATCTCGAGAAACAATGTTTACATTGCCAATTGAGACGTTACCAATCATCAAACATAAATGAAAGGATTCCTCAAAACTGAATGGTCCATATTTACTATTGTCCACATCCAATAATTTTCCTCGTCATTTATAAATAATTGTTTACAATTTATTCCTCACAATTTTTAAATAATCGAAAAAAAATTAGTGAAATATAAATGAAAACCCAATTTATTGTGAAACTATTAAAAACGCTTCAGTTCCCGAAAATCGCCATAATACCTTATGTGGATATCCAAGTTTGGAAATGAAATATGAAAATAATTTATAGTTGCTCTTTTTTATCAGTATAAGTTTTTAAAAATATTCTGTTAAAACTTTTCTAATTCATTAATAGCTGAACACATATGTTTGAGAATGTGGAACGGATTTTATTTTAAACACGTTAGTATTATAGTATATAATGAAGGATCTTTGTATTTGATTACAACCAAAAATAAATGCAATTGTTAAAAAGGTACGAAATTATATATCGGACTTTATTCACCTTATTTTTATATGAAGGTCTCTACAATCCGTTTTAAAATCATTAATGCAATTCTTGCTATAATTTTATTTTGATAACCATTTAACTTATTTCACAAATCTTTCTTGAATGTAAGACTCCCTCTCTCTGTTTGATCAAATGCATTCATAGTAATTGAGTTGGATTGAAGCCCATGCACTGGTACAAGCAAAGTATTATTTCAAGCTCACTTTTCTTTTATAATTCGACCAAATTATCTGAAATTGTTTTGGAATCTTTGTTCTGTTGAAAGCAAAATTTTGAAATAGGAAATCGGAGCATATAATTGAAGAATTTCATTTAAACCCCCCCCTCCTCCCATAATTGTGCAGATAAATCTGTTAATATTTCCCTATGCAATTTCTACAAAAATTATATTATTGCACCAATACCTTTTCTTATTATTTTAACAGATGACACAAAATATTTTTTAGAATTCCAACCTGTTGGAGATTTGCTAATAAAATAGCAATGGAAACCAAAAACGTAAGTTTCAATTAATCTTCCAGAAAGCAATTTTTCTCTTTTCGCAAGGGAAAACACAAGAATTGGGCAATTTGAAAATTGTCGAATTATTGTGTTTTTTCTTGTTTCTCCTTTTTTTTTTTTTTTTTTTTTGGTTAGGGGGTTCAAGATTTATTTTCTTTTTCATCTGTGCCGGACTTCCTTAACTGTAGTTGTGCTGAATAGAATATCTTTATGCAAATTGTCGGAAACTTTTAATGACATGAAAGCAGTAGTGTTCAGGTAGTACTGTACAATGTCGTCCACAAATAGTTTTTTTTTTCATTGATTATGTTTACGGTTATGAAAATCTAAATCTACGGTTTGATGTATTTATTTTTTTGGAAGTAATTGCACAGTTTCTCGTGCCTTTTATAGTAATTGGAGGACGTGTTTCAATTGAAATTTGCGCACCCATTAGTTGAAATGTATAAACACTATAACACACAAATCTTCAGCATCAAGAGAATTTAAAATTATGCAGAAGCTTAAAAAATTGTATAAATATCTGATATTGTCAAGCAAGTAAATAGAAAAAAATGGAACTTCTAAAAGGAGGGAAGAGAGCTGATTTAAATCACAATAATTAACAATATCGAACTGTATATGAAACTTCTTGCATTGATGTAGAATTGCTCAGATATAATCAAAATAATTTGTAAAAAATTATATATAAATAGCCTGGCCTGTTTGTCTCTTGCGCCATAAATACTACTGTCACTCACTCACTACGTTTTTTTATTAAATTTAGAATCAAAGAGGGCAAAAATTTACAGACGGTAATAATGTTTGTTAATAATTACTTCCATTTCCTTTTATGTTACATAATTTTCAGTATTGATATAGAAGTGAAATTTTTACTTCCGGGAAAGTGTGCTACGTTTTTGCTTCTATAATTTATTTGAAAAAATAATTGTTTCATCTTGATGAAAGTAATTGTTAAAATTGCATTTGTGGAATGTATTAACTATAGAATGGTTAATTTTAACTATTTTTAAACGTTTAAAATTGAAAGTGAGAAGTATTTTGTATGACTATAATCGGTCTTATATACAAAGTGTGGTTATTAAATAATGAGACTGACGCTGTGAAACATTTTATTTTGATGTCATATATATTTACTTATTATCACCTTCAATATACTCCCCTCCTCTATTCCTACAAAGCTCCATGCGAATTTTCCATTGTTCAAAACAGTGTTGAAAGTCTTCTGTCAGCTCTTGGAGGCCGTGTGTCGCTTTCTCTTTTACAGCTTCTACGGACTCAAATTTTGTTCTTTTTAATGCAGATTTCACCTTAAGAAAGAGACAGAAGTCACATGGTGCAAAATCAGGGGAATATGGCGGATGGCCTAAACACTTGTATTCTGTACTAGGCAAAGAAAGCTCTTGACAGATAATGCTGAAGGACTTGTCTTTCCACAATTTGGGTCGGGTTTTTTTTTTTTTTTTTTCGTATTCTTTCAGGGAGTTCAGCAATAATTGGTAGGTAGTATTGTTTGATTTTCAGAAACCCAGGGAAGATACGCAATCCCATGATTATCCGAAAAAAACAATCATAATTGCTTTGAATTTTGATTTGCTCTTTTGGCTCTCGGTGAAAGATGGGTTCTTCCATTGCATGGATTGAACTTAATTTCAGGATCATAAGTAAAAAAACATGGTTCATCATTTGTTATTATTATTTCCATTAATTCTGAGTCATTTTCAATGTCATTCAAAGTGTCAGTACAAACATTTTTGAGAGCTTCTTGTTTAAACATGAGAATTTTAAACACCATTTGGGCGCACACTTTTTGCATGTTAAAATTTTTACTTAAAATTAACCGCATGGTTTTTTTGTCAATTCCTACAGTTTCAGCAATCGCCCGAATAACTAACCGACGGTCAGGTCGAACCAAATTAGCGACTTTTTTTGATATTGTCATCCGTTTCTGACGTAAGAGGGCGACCAGGGCGTGAATCATCTTCAGCGTCTTCTCGGCCATCGTGAAAAGACTCAAATCTATCAAAAGCACATACACGCGATGAACGTTCTTTGCCATTCACTTCTTTCAATAGATTATTAGCGGTTTTCCAAAGTTTCATAACAATTAGTTACTCTATTGTTACACATCATTTTTCCGGCGAAAAAAAAAAGGAAAGAAAAGAACAACTCTAATGCGAACAAAGGCCCCAGCTATACGGATTTGTTTATTGAAACGAGAGGCACTGCATTCGAAAGAGAAGGCTTCACTCTAAAAAGCTGTCGGTAGCTGATGTTTGGCGCATGCGCACTTCTTATATAGCTGCATCAGTCTCGTTATTTAATATCCACACCTCGTATGTGATAGGGACCTTTTATTTTAAATGTGCGAAAAATACGGTAACAATCATGCGTGCGCAGATGGTAAAAAATCTTTAAATTTTAAAGAATATTTCTTGGTATTTATTTCTTTAAAAGGTAACATGAAGCCTGAACAAATGTATTGCAGTTTTTCTGATTTCTTAAAAATGTTTTGAAACATTTGATGTACTTAATTTTATCGGGTTCTTTTTCAATTATTTTATTTGACTTGGGACTATTTTTCATAGAAATTTCTGTGGCGTACAAAATTAACTTCTAAGGAACTTTATAAAGAAAAATTTTGAAAGGTAGTGTTTACTACAAGGAATAATTTATCATTTTCAAATAATAATTGTAATGATATTTGATAACTGATTACCTTCGGAAAGTAAAAATCGAATCTTAAGATATAAACATTTTATCCCTAGAATTAATATTATTTATAACTTCTCTTATGAGTCCGAAAAATTTATAAAAAGACAAAGTAAATATTTGCAGAGAGTTTGATCATTTCCCTCTACCTTACTTCGAAATGTACTACATGTTTCGCTCAATTGTTTCAATGACTTCAAATCAGGGGAAGTAATAAATCATATTACAAGTCACACATTATCAAAATAATAGGAATGAATAGGTTTTGTTGTAATGTAAAACCCAAGGACGCTGTATACAAATCATAAACTTTTTTGGAAAAATAAAGCTATACACTGAAAAATGGCGCTTAAGTTACTATGCTGAAAAAAATTTATAGAAATATACTTTTTTTTTTTGCATTAAACTATTCTGACATGATTAATTAAGATTGAACTAAATTTTGTAAAAACTCAACTTCTGATGAGGAAATTTTGCAAATTAAACAGTTACATGTCTCTTCTTTGTGAAATAGACGTTAAAATTTCAAGTACGAATACCTAAAAAATTGTAAAAAAAAAATTAAAGCTACGGTATTTTAAAAAAAAATCCGACAAAGCTTTTCAATTACTATAAGCAGTACTTTGATTTTGGGAATGATTTTATTTTTGATCTGATGAAGGATAATTTGTAGAATTTTTTCTTAATCGAGTGAAAATAAATAAGATTTGAAATTGAGCGATCAAATTAAAATGTAGCGAATAAAAATTATAAATTACTCAGAAAACTCCTCTTGATTTCATAGGAAAGAAAATGATTTGCTGAAAGAAAATAGTACACATCCGACTCGACGTCCGATTTATTTAAAAATGCCGAGGAACATGATAATTGAAATTTTTTGTTAGTAAGGAAAGCTTACCTTCATTTTCTTTAAACGATGCTAGGCATAATGAGTGATAATTTACAAAATACAAATGAAAATCTGAAAGTTATGGAACGGAGTAAGAGCCAATCAACTTTTTTTTTTAAAAAAAAAAAAAAATCTTTAACTTTCAACATTGTTAAAATATTGCAATAAAATTAAATCCAACTGCCTTTTTTTCCTGAATTATCGTTACATTAATTTTTCGTATAAAATATTCCTTTCATTTATTAGTGAAATTCATTATATTAGTAAATGTCTGTTTGTAAAAGCAGATAAAAAATTTTAATGATTAGTGTATAAGTTTCACTAAGAGTTAAAAATTTCATTATAATTTGCTTTAATATTTTGAACACATTCATTAAATTGAATTTCCAACAAACCGTTCATATATATTGTCTGTAATGTTTATTTCGTGTCGTAAGATATCATTTTTATTTATTGTAAATTACGTTTTAAAATTTCGTCAAATATACTTCATTGAAATATGCAGAAGAATCTCATAATTGATCACCTTCTTAAATTGCCTTATCTTTAAAATCTTGATTTTTATCCTGTTATATTCTATGAAAAATTATCATTCTTTCTTTCTTCTCTGAAAATATATCTTGATCACTTATTTATTACGATATAATATTAAATTTAATCTCCGAAACTTGATCAGTTCACTATACATCAAAATATGTAATTGCTTCTTAATTAGATATTTAAACGTTCTGTTCGTATTGTGGCTCATTACATTACATCTAATATTCTTTTATTTATCACAAGTTGAAAGTTCTTTAAACATAAATTTTATACTTAAAATTCCCAGAAGTACGTTTTTTTTTTTTTTTTTTTTTTTTTTGAAATGGCATTCCTTTTTTGAGTTTAATCAAACTTTTATTTTTCACTTATGAAAATACGCACTTTTCTGTATTTTTCTTCATTCATGTACTCATATTATATTTTATTCATGACTACTTGAGTCATACAACTCTTTATACTCTTTAGGAAGATATTCAAAATTTTATGAAAATAGTTTTTCCAAGTATAAGTTTATCTTCAATATCAGTTATACGTCCCATTCTAAATGAAAACTTTTCCAAATATATAAAGGGTGAAAGGATCAGAATTGTACAGTATTCTAGAACGCAAGTACATCTGACGTTTTTAATATCTTAGTATGATTGAAGGATAAAAATTTAGAACTGCTGTTCAAAAAATTCAATTGGAATTTTCAAATGAATAGCACGGTTAAAATTTTGTTGTGAAAAAATATAACCAAAGTTGAGAAGGCATTTTCTTCTTAAATTTCTCTTTAAGAATAAGAAATAGATAAAGACTGAGTTTTTTTTCTTTTTTCTTTTCCTATCATCAGGAACAAACGGATGAGCCGTTAAAAAACAGCAAACACTAATTTTAAATGATGTTGTATTCTAGATCTTTCAATATTTACTAATATATGGGTTAACGCAGGAATTATGCAAATCACAGGCTTATTTCCAATTTTTTATGATTATTTTTGAATATTGACCAGTTTATCTCTCTTATTAGGTAGTAAATTTACGAAAATTCTGATGTAATTAGCAATAATTGCATGAATGTAAATCTTCAAAAATATCTAAAACGTCATAAAGGCTCTAAGGAGGCTACAAACGGTACATAATAATTTTAGGAAGAAAATATTATAGACAGTCCTTCATTAACAAACATAAAATCATGAAACTTTAACAACAGAGCCAGGTATAAGTTTACCCAAAACTGTGAAAAGTACAATGATGCTGTTGAAATTGAGAACTGTTCTTAATTTTAAAAAAAGTTCTGTAAACTTTCTATGGTACGAGTGAATATCAGAACCCACAGCTCAAGATTCTTCAAAATCATTAAGTCATTAATTAGAATTCCGATATCTTTCTCCATTAATCTCATGAGTAGCTGTGAATTGACAACATAAACACAGAAGCCCAATGGATAAAATCATCTGATTCGTGGTCAGAGATATTTCAATCAAGTCGTGGATTTGAGTCCTGATTTCAACATAAGACGAAAGAGCAAAATATTGCAGCTGCTGTATGATAAGTCAAAATGAACCTCAAAAGTCATCATGCTTTGTGTGGTATTGAAGTTGGAAGATTATCAAATATTATCTTAGTGACTTGATTATGACTCAAAATTATGAGGTTCAGCACCAATAGCTTGTTGTGTTTATAAATAAATAAAATAAAGTCAATTTTTTCAAAGGTGCTGATAATTTCCCCTGACACTGAATTATCGAATAGTATTTAAAAAACTACTTAACAAATAGAGAGTAAGTTAAAAATGCAATTATTAAATAAATCATAAAGTTTGAATGCATGTAAATAAAGTTTACTGCTTCTGCCTGGAATTTAGAACATGCTTTTTAAACTAGGTGTCTCGATTCCTCAGGCTTTCGCATTTATATCTTGAAGATCACGGAAATATTTGATGATCGTCTTTATACAATGAGATAAGCAAGTTTTTATTCTTAGTAAAAAGTTAATTCCTAACGCGACTCATATGTAATTTACTTTTAAAGGAACTCACTGTTTTGAATGTTTGAAATAAATTTTTTAAAAGTATTTGATTTTTTTAATCCATTTTCAAGTGAATTTAAATAATTATTCCCTATATAATCAACATTTTTTTAACTATAGATATATCATGATACTTTCTCTATGATCATACTTTCTCTATCACCCCAAGCAGCAAATGGCGTGCTTGCTTTCTTAGATTGTCAAGAACAGCTTCAATACTGATTCAATTTTTTTTAATTCTCAAGCAAATTTCCTTTTATATAATTAAAAATTTTCTGTTCAATTTATAGTCATGGGCAAGGTACAGGATGGAGCAAAACTCCTACAGTTTTTTCAGATAAGGAGGTTTAGAACTAGAAAGCACGTGTGCTCTAGAGTAAC
This sequence comes from Nephila pilipes, assembly GCA_019974015.1. NCBI lineage: Eukaryota > Metazoa > Arthropoda > Arachnida > Araneae > Nephilidae > Nephila > Nephila pilipes. Next base: position 1,449,492 of record BMAW01087746.1, read on the forward strand.
CATCTACCTATTTTTCAACATAATTTGATGATTCAGAAGTTAAGGTCAGTATTTAAGCTTTTAAATATGTCAAATGTATTATATAAAAAGTTTGCTTTTAAGAAATGTATTTATTTTTTAAAAATGCTTTTTTTTTTATTTTGTTATACGAACCTACAAACATTTTAACTGAATTTCTTTTAATTAAAAGTGTTTAAATACCTTAAATTGTTATTCAAAATACAAAATTTTTATGTCTATCAGAATGCTGATAATTTCAGGAAGTTTCATGTGCGAGATAATAAAAAGTACCCAAAGCTTTGTCTTATAATTGAAAAATAATTAATCATCAGTTGAAAAATAGATCAATAATTATCTTGTACAAAATTTCTTAGGATAAAATTTTACAATAAATATATGTATGCATGTATATGAACGTAAGAATTTTAACGAATTCTTACAATTATTCTTGTATTAATATTCATATGTGAATTAAAATAAAAATAATTGCTAAGAGTGGAAAATTTCACTAAAGGGGGTCTTGAATGGTATTAAAAAGCAATATCACTTAAGAATTTTTGAAACAAAATGTGGCTTAGTATCTGGAATAAAGTAATCTGATTTTATTTGTAAAATATTGCTAAAAATCTGAAAAAATTGTGGATGAAGAAAGGAAATTTGAGTCACATCTTCAAAATCATAAATCACAAAAGTCTTTTGAATTGAGAGAATAATGCTTAAAAAACCGTGATTACTATAATTCTCATTCTTTTTTGAAAAATTTATTTATTGGATTAATTTTTTTGTGATATGTACTTATATGTATACATGTATAGTTTCTCTCAAAAGGAATAAAAGTAATGTTTTACACAAGAAGCATTGATGAATGGTTGTTATTTTAGATTAGAAATCGAAAAAAATTGTTTATAATTTTGCGTTAGATAATATTCATTAAAATGTATTATAATACTTTAAAATTCTTCTCGACCAAAGAAAACCTCATGAATAAAGATTGTGACATTGATTATGTAAAACTATAAATATTAAAATAAGTCTTGTGCCTAAATACTTAAACACACACATACACACACACACATACACACACACACACACACACACACATATATATATATATATATATATATATATATATATATATATATATATATATAAATGATTTTTATTAATTACTTTCCCGTTAGATATTTAAAAAAAAAACATGTCAATTTTTTCTACTATTTTATTTTTATTAGAAAGCCTGTATCTGTATGTATTATTCAATATAGTTATCTCAACTATTAAGCATTTCTAGAATTCAAAATCGTATTTCACTGGTCAACGAAAAGTTTTTTTGCACTCCATTCTTTACCCGTCAATTGTCCCATTTTCTCTCCTGAAAAACAAAGCTTCTTGTTTATAAAATTCTCATTAGACCGGTCCCAATATAAAGGGCCGTAAACTTGGCTTCTAACTAAAAGTGGGGAGTACAAAATAGCAGTTTTTGAGAGAAAGATTCTCAGAAGTATTCTAGGTGGTGTCAAAAAATGGCCGTTGGCGAAGATGTTTTATTTCTAAAATTTATAGAATTTTTAATTAGCCTGATATTACACGTATTAAAGTAAAAAGAAAAGCTGGGCTTCTCATATTGTTAGAATAGATGAAAACATCCTGTAAAGAAGATATTTGTTGCAAAGTCCTTTACTAGTTAGTAAAGAAGAAGGTCAAAACTACGGTGGCTTGATTTTGTAGAATCGGATTTTAATGTGATTAGAGGGAGAGGAACTGGCAGGACTAAGGCAAAAAGCAGGCTATCTTAGAGGAATCGTCAAAAGAAGACCTTGGCCCACCCTAGACTGTTGAGTGAAATATGATAATGGTTAATACACTTATATCGTACAACCAGTTTCTAGATTCCCTTCTCGTAAAAATCTGCCGCCTAATAGGCTAACCACTGCAGCACGGCCGTTTTGACATCATCATCCTTGTCATGGCGCCAATTACTTAGATTCTTCTTACAGTGAAGGAATAGGTGGTAGCCACTGGGTGCCAGATCAGAGTGAAACTAAGGGTGGTCGAATTGCTTCCAGCATGTAAGGTGATGAGATTTTGGTTTCGACAAGCCACTTGCGGATGGGTATTATCGTGCAGTAAAATAATCCCTTTATCGTACATGTCGTGTCTTTTCATTTGGATTGTATGACGTAGTTTATTAAGATGTCACAGAAGGTCTCGGAATTTGTTGTGTCACCCCGAGGCAAAAAAACAATCCACAAACAACATGCATTACCTCTCCCAAAATACAATGCACATGATTTTGCGTGATGAAACTGTTTCCTTGAGTTTACCTTTTTTTGGGGGTGATGTTGAATGTCTCAATGAATGAATCTTTGCCTATTTTGTTTCCGATGTCATAAGAGTCACATGTCCTGACACTTCGTTAATCTGCTGATGAATTTCGGCTGCTTTCACGCTTTTCATATGAAAAAAAAGCGCAGAGGGCATTTTACAATCGGCGGCATTTTCAATTGTGTGAGGTATTTTAAATGCGCTGACACAAACATATACACGGAAGAATGCTTCCGTACTGGTGTCTGTGATAAACCAACAGATAAATGTGTAGGTGGAATATCAACAGTAACGCTGCAGCTGCCATATTTAAAAATGTTACTTACATTAAAAAAAAAACCCTAGTTTTAAAAGTTTCCTCTTTGAAATTACAAATTTCCTTTATTTATTTTTTCTACATATGGGGTGATTATATGTTACATTTTACTAAACTAAATCTCGTAAAAATTGCATGTTAGTTGTATAATTAAATTCTTGCATTTATCATTCGTTATAGTTGTGCATTCAATTTTCAAACATTCAAATTTTTGACAAACTGCTTTGATATTTACTATCTGTAATCTATCTGTACATCTGTTAGATTAATATTTAATCTCTTTCAAAATAAGAACAATATATCAAAAAATCTTAATCGAAGTTTAAAAAAAATAGTTTAGAAGTAAAAAAAGAAAGATTTATAACTATCGTATCAAATCAAAGAAAATGAGTCCGAAACATTTATTTTTGATACACTGCAAAAATTAATAAAAGGAACAATATATATAGATTAATAGTTTACTATTAATTAGGAGGTGGATACAAGGTCAATAGTAGGCAGATTACTAATTAGGTGTTTAATTTTGTTGACTTCATATTGTTTAAAATGTAGAAGCGCGTAACTTAGTGGATTTCATCAAGCATATAAATTTCCCCATCAACAACTTTTATCATCCAGCTAGTGACATCGCCTAGCATTGCGTAAAAGGTTGCCCTACATATCTTGGTTCTTCCTTGTTTATAAAATTGTTTTGGTGAAAGAAAAAAACATGAAAGTCACATTGAATTTCTTATTAACAAAGTCGTGTTGGAATTTAAAATTTTCGTTTATGATTTGCAAATTTTTTTTCCTATAAAAACAGCTGTATTAAAACATCTGATATAAGTTTTTACAGTTTATTACTTTCAAATCAGATATTGAAAAATTGCACCCATGCATGATGAACAAAATAAAATAGTTTAACTTAAGTAGACAATATAGATTCATGAGTGGGTTGATATTAGAGTCATGTGATTGATACGAACTAAATAAACGACATTTATTAATCTTTTTTATTTACAATTTTTTTAAAAAAAGATTTATAGCTGTGTTGGTCATTGTAAGAATTATTTGTAGTTTTACTTATTATTTTTTCACGCATTACTATACTTAAAATACAATTATTGAACACAAAGGAATTAAAAATAACATTAACACAGAAAAGCAATTTTTTAAAATTCCTTTTACATTTATTTAAATTGAAAAACAAATCCATCGATATTTGAACAAGCAAAACTGGTTTATGAGAATCAAGTTGAGAAAGGAGCGTTCTTCAGAGATATTGAAGGAAATATGGAACAAGAGATATTAAATGAAAAATCCAATTTCCATACTTTTATGTTATTAAATGTGAGCGTGAGAAGATAGTACAACGTCTGTTTTTAATACAACGGGAATTACTTAATCGCACTACAATATATACTTAAGAAAACATCAATAATGTATCATAAATATTACTGAACAACATGTGGAATGCTTGCCCCAGTATAATTTCAGTCTTTGATTAATGCAGAATTTGCAGTCAAAGGCAATGACCATTTCTAAGTTTTCTGGTTTAAATCTGGTATTTTTCAATCTCTGAGTCGTGGAATTAAATGTATTGAGCCATGGAAGAAATAAATTTACGTATTAATCTATTGGGGTCGAGCCTTATCTTAGCCACGATACATTTTTACAATGCTTGTGAATAAATCATTAATCTATACAGTTCGCAGACTTAATAAGAAGTCAAAGAAGAAAATTTTCAGATTATAAAATTAAGCAAACATTTGTAATCAAATATAATAATTCATGCACTTTAGCTGCAATTTTGTTGTGAAAAGTTTTTTGAATATTGATGTATATGATATATATCATTTTGTCTTATAAGAAGCTTTTAAAGAAAAAAAAAAGGATTCGTATAAGAACTTATTAAGCTTATTTATACAGACAATGTAACTTATTCTCTTAAAAGATTATTATGGAAAATAATTAAGGTTGACGTCTACCATCCTTTGATTTCGTGAAAGTAATGTTAATCCTACGGAACTTCTACCAACCTAAAACCTTCATTATTTTGCCTTCTTAAATGCAAAAAAAGTGCACCCAAAAGAGCAAAAAATATTTAAAGTTTCATCGGAATAACATTCCTCCTCCAATTTTCAAAAACATTTGTACCTCTATTTTAAAATTTCCTTTGTGTGTTTTCTTGTATTTAAGAAATATTCTGAAGTATTTTCAAAAATGCATTTAAAAAAAGTATAAACTAATGAAGGTTTCTGCGGAATAATATTCCTGAGAATATTTTAGATTATTTTTTAAAGACCGGAAAACATACAAACGAATCGTTAAAATAGGTAGAGGGGGAGGATGTTTTTGAAAAATCGGAAGAGAAATGTAATTCCGCAGAAATCCTCATTATTTTTTGCTCTCTCGCATTCAGTTTTTTTGCATTCACATAGATAAAATAGTAAAGATTTGAGAACGGAAGAAGAAATTCCATAAAATTAACATTACAGTCACGAAATCAAAATGGCTCCTATACGGGAAGAGCCTTAGGGGAATGATTAAAAAAAACATAATTCTGAGATTCTTAAATCAAGTGTTTCCTTTTATTTTAATGAACATAAATTTTATTAAGTAGAAAATTAATAAATTATATGCATATAAAAATAAGAGGAGACATGAGAGATTTAATTATTTTAATCCATTTGGAGAGAAGTTCTGTGGTAATTAATTGTTAAAAATTTTCCATGCAATATACTGTTGTGTTTGCTTTAATATTATTGGCAATTATATTTGTTTAAAGACTAAAATTATTGCTTTCTCTAGAAGAAAATTTTGGTTTTGGTATTCTACTTTGCTTAAATAATAGTATTCAAAGTTAGAGACTTATTCGTTAATTTACAACTTGTTGACTGCGATGAAATTTTGGATTTCTCCTACATTTATACTTACTTAAAAGTGTTGTACTTGAAAAACCAATCAAGTAAGCTTTCTTCCTCTACGTCTTTTCTGGACATATACGTAATTTTAGAATTCGTATCTGTTAAGAAAAAGTAATAATAATAATTCTTTACATGTTCTTATACATTTACGGCTTTTTTCTTGGTCTTTCTAAACCAGAGATGTAAAAATTCTTAATAATCAAGAAGACGAAAAAAATTTTTAATTTCAATTCTTATGTCCACTTTGCATTTTTAGCTGGTAAAATCTAACTTAATAGCGTAAATAATACCAAGTATTGGCAATCCTTATAGAGTCTTCTGAATTATTTTAAATGCCTCTTTTGAATAGTAATTATCCTTCAGATCGATTAGGATAAGCTAATAAAAAACAAACATTTTTCTAATAATTTCTATGAATTTTCTTTAAAAATGTGGACAATGTCTTAAAATTCACTAATCTAAATTCGGGAAATAGAAATTTAGACTAACTTTTGATATTGTTTTATTTTATAAAAACTTCTAAATGTTTTACCATAAATATATGCATATATATAACTTCCCTCCTTGAGAACAGAAGTAGTTGAGAAAAAAAATTCTGAATAGAATTCATTATCAAAATCATAGATCTTATACTGACTGATTATCGAATTCCAATAAAAAAATCAGTTCGATTAATCTGGAAGAAATATACCTTTGAGAGTTAAGATATATTTTCCTTCATGGGAAAAGGATTTAAAAACGCAATCTCAACAAGGAAAAATTCCCGGCCTTAACAACTATGATTAAATAATATATTGAAATCACTCGTACACGTGTATTTATTATTTTTAAGTCAAAAAATAATTGCAAAGTGATAATCTTTTCACTAAAAAGGCATGTAAGGTTCAACAGGTAACTTATATATTTCAGTTTTAATTGCAAACATTAATACATAATTTATAGAACTTTTCATTCCATGTGAATAATTTGCTAGAAAAGATTTCTCATTTTGTTTGAAATTGTTATTACTCCCTTTGAGGAATTCTCAAAGATGAAGAATCTTTGTTCTAAAAATAGGAATAATAACGGGCTCAAAATTCTTCATTTTCATAAATACGAATATAGATGACGTTTTGTGAAAATTCTTTTTCTTGGAACTTTTATTTTCAATAACACCCATATAAAATAACATTTTTTTGTTTCACAATTTTAAAAGTGTAGGCTCTCATTTCAGTTCCTTTATGAACAGAGAGCCCTGCACTTTTTTTTTCTAGTAGCATTGCTACATATTACTTTAAAAACGTGATAAACGATTTCAGGCACCATTATTATTTTTAAGCTTGCGATTTGAGGACGTGCTACATGACCCAAGATCAATAGAATTCATCTTCTACTAGGCGGAGAAAATGATGAACCATTTATCGTCTCAAACCAGTCGATGTGTCCCACATAGATAACTTCATTGCCATATTAAGGTTTCCCTCCAGCTATGATCTTTTGATTCTCCCTTTCATTTTCTTTGTCTGGATCATTGCACCAAAATATTGTAACTTGGGTTTTTCACGCAAGTGGAACAATCCAGCCCTCACCTGCTGCTTTTTGTTTTCAATTTACTTCTGCCAGTCTTCTCATTGCACCTGCCTATGAAATGTAGATTACCACAGGATTAACTGTTAGGTAAATATTAACTGATAGGTCACCCAAATTGAAAACAATACGTTTACAAAAAGGAATAAAATGATTTTTCGGTGCTCTTGAAAAACGATTGTAGTCGCTACACTTCTTCAGAATTTGTTATTTGTGATTTTATTTCGAATTTAAATATATTTCCCATTTTGCCTAATCATATAAATAAGGAAAATATTCCTAATGATCAAGATAATGTAAATTGCTAACATGAGTAAAATATTCTGAAAAAAGATTTTTAAATAAATGAAATTTGAGTAAGGTTTTTTTTTTTTTTTTCGTATTTTTTTCTCCAATAACTGATGAAACTTTTATGAAATCTTCCATTATTTCCCTCCTTTTTAAAAATAAAAAAAATTCTATCAGCTTATGTATAATACTATCATGAGATAAAATTAATCATACAATCTACACGTTTTAATTTATTTAAATAAATTATTAGGAGATCAAATTAGCTGTCCCATCTATTTCAGTCCAGTCACAGATAAATAGCCTAAATCATTTATCCTTAAAAAGCTCGATCATGGAACCTAAGACATATTTTAAATTGAGAGTTTGTGAAAACCATACACACAAGAGGAAGAACATACATGAAAAAGAGAAATTGTGGAGAATTATTCAAATGTTGAACGAGTGATACTTAATAGATATTGTTTTTAAAATATATTCATTAGCTTTTTAGGATAGAATACATTTAGTAAAACAAGATTATTCATATATTGTGTTCTAAATTATGTAAAATCCCTATATGTGTATGCACTTTGGCACTGTAAGGAAAACCATTGAATTTCAAATTATTATCTTGTAATTTCTATATCAAGTTCCAAATTTAAATAAATGTGACAACAGATCAGAAAGAAAAAAAATGAAATGGGGGAAAACAATTCAGAAAAATATTGTGGAACATTTTTTAGATAAAATCAAAAAAATTAAAGAACTTTAAAAAAATGTGTCGTCTTGCGATCCTTTAACGCTTACTTCTGTAAATATGAACCGGCAGTTAGGAAAAAGCAAACCACCTGGGTGTGAACAAGTAATTGTGAAGAAATAAACCAACAAAAGTGAAATTAAGTCTTTCTCTGCTACTGTTATCTAAAGAGAGATTTTACTTTCGTAGAACAACTTCAACTTCGACTTGCACTTCTGACGCCGGTTTTCACTTAGTCTTTCTTCAGCTTTTTTATTTTAATTGTTCAAGTCGTAAACTGATACTTTTTTTTAATTAATTTAAATTTCGATTAAATTTTTTATTGAATATAAAATCATTTTTGTTAAAATATGTGTCTACTGGTATTTGGACCCTCTGACTTGGTAGAGTAACCAAACTGCTCAGTGAGGTGACATTTACACTGGTTACTCGAAAAAAAAATTGAACATTGATTGATAGCTGCAACCGATTCTGCTATCCCGACAGATTTGGATGACCAATGCCGTATTTTGCGATCATAACCTAAGACTGATTCCCGATCAGTTTGCCGTAACGTAGTCCTGCTCTCAAATCAACAGTTGACTATCCACATCAGTGATCTGATTACTATTCGCCGGTAACCGTCATCTATCTGATTCTGATTTTCCTCCTGGACTTGTCCGGATTGCCTTCTCTCTGCCCCCGGGATCTACTGGATACAGTTTGGATTTTTTGATATCTTGAACCAATCAATTCATCATTCTCACATCAGTTAATCAGACTTCTCTAGAGCCTTATACTGGGCAATTGAATCCCACATTTATCGTTCTCAGCACTACTAACCAGACTTCTCTGAAGACTTGTGTTGGACGCTCCAATCCCACATTTATCGTTCTCAGCACTGCTAACCAGACTTGTGCTAGACGCTCCAATCTTACATTCATCGCCTTCAGCAGACTTATCCGACTCCAATCCCACGCTGTACTTCGCGTGGTGACTTCAGGTACGAGTTTTATCGCTCCAATCGAACTGTTGGATTTCTGCTGGATTCTTTAGTCAGGTAATCACCGACTTTCAGTTTTGAAGGGGAATATCGTGGAGTCTTGTGATCCTTTATTACTTTTCACCGTGAATATGAACTGGTAATAGTGAAGAAGCAAACCAGCAGAATGTCAACGAGCAGTTTTTGCTATTGCTATTAAAAGAAGAATGTTACGTTTGTGGAACAACCTCAACTTGCACTTCTGATTTTTCTTTATGACTCTCCAAGTCGTCAGCTGTGATACTTTTCTTTTCACTGATTTAAATTTCTTTTAAATATTCCATCGTAACTAAAATTGTTATTGTTAAAATATGTGGCTACTGATCTTTGGACGTTCTGACACGGAAGAAATAAATGGATTATTCACGAGACAGCTCAGTGAGGAGATAACTACAAAAACTCGTTTTGTTTGACAGTTAAATTTACCCGTATTATTTTTCTGAAAAACATTTTTTGGTTGAAAGATAGTTATTTCTGATAAAAAAATAATTTTTAATTGATTCTTTTAATGACTGAAAATTTCCTATATCTATATCTTCAATATTAAAAATAGTTTTTGATTATTCAAAAAATTAAGCGCAAGAATTTCTTTAAAAAAAACTTATAGTCATGCTTCCCCCTTCCCCTTCAAAGAATTGATTTTTCGTACTTTACTACAGCAAAAATTAAATGCACTTTCAAATTCTTCATGATAGTAAGAGAAATTCATCTTGTTCTTAAAGAACATGTGCTCCTTTTTCCTAGTAGTTTTGAGAGTTAGCCATGTTCCAATTTTGTGAGAGTGGTCAAATATTTCAACTTTAGCAGGTTTTTTTTTTTATTAATTACGACAGTTTAACAAAATTTGTTATGAGTTTTGAAATTCGTATGTTGACTATTGAATCAAGTTCCATTGCTATAGTTTATCCAAATTAGAAATGAATTTATTTCGAAGGCTTCTAAGATTCAATATTCAATGTGCATTTTGAAAAAATTAGATACCGAAGAAATTGATAGAAATTAATCACAAATAGAAATTGCCAATATGTAGGACCTAGGGAATTGTACATACATCTCTACTTTTTTATTTAATGCACAAAATCAAAACATTGTAAAATCACAAATTTGATACTATTCACGAATAGATTTACTAATGTGGATGGCTTAATCATACTTTCTGAAAGAAAAAAAAAAGGAAAACAATCTTATTTTGCTTCAATACTTAAGTGAAAACATGATTTTATTTTCGGTTCTATCATAGATACAGTTATAAATATTTCACAGAAAATTGCTTTATTATAAAGATCGAAAGTATGACATTCTAATTCAATCAAATTTATATTCTGAATGAGAATAATTTTAAATACTTTTACTGTCATAAACTTCTTCACATTGTGAATATGAAAATTATAAGTCAAAATGAAATTTTAGCAGGTTTTGATTCTGTACTTTCATTTTAACCATCTCGTCCCCTAGATGCTTGTTTTAGTTTGACAATATTTTACTGCAGATTTATTTCTAAAATAAAATAAATGTAATTTTACTCAATTTAATGTTATCAATTAGAAATTCTTGCAAAATTTTACTTATACTTTCAAGCCATTTGTTAGTTTCCTCAGATGTCTTTAAAAAAACTGCAGAGTTTTGAGAAAAGAAGCAGCTGAAAATACTGACCTAAAATCAAGAAAGAGAATCCCGTTTTAGTTGAGTTAGCGACTGCTTCTCTCCATCATCTGACATCTAATTTAAATAATGATGAATGAAGAACATTGTAACATCACGGAAAAAGCCACACCTTAAACGTCATCAGTCCTCATTCAAAAGAATCTCTTTGGGTTGATGTCGCAAAACTCTCTGGTAAAAATTATTGAAAAGACAAGACATGTTTCCGAATGATCCATTCACCTTAATTCTGTATTAAAAATTTCCATTCATGACTATCTTGCATTGTTAAAAGATAGACTGCTTCGATGGATAAAGTCGAATGACAACATAAATGACAAAAGCTATGTTTGAGAATAATACTTATTTATTGTCATTAATTTCGCTGCTCGTATTGTTTTGAAATATTTCACGGCACGGTTCTCGCACTTTGTCAACTGCTATTGATAGAAGTTCCTGTTTGCCTATACAGAGAGCATCATAGTTGTCTCGTGTCTATAAGGCATTTTTTATTTCATACCTTGAATCTCATAAAATTTTTATTCTCATCATTTGGATGTCCTGTTTCAATTGTGAGGTTACAGAACTTTTATATTGACAAGAGGTAAAAACTGTCACGCACAATGATATCATCCTTTTATTAAGCAATAATATTTGTGTGCATTTATTTCCAGGTTAAAAAATATATTCCAGTCATTTTTAGAAAATTCATGGATTGTGCCATAAAATTACAATCTTAAACATTCGATTATAATCCAGGTAGAATATAATTCAATATTTGAAGATATATATATATATGTGTGTGTGTGTGGTATATATATATATATATATATATATATATATATATATATATATATATATATATATACTAGGACTACGAAGACCACTAGGATGCGTGGTTTACAACATTTCTTTTTGGCAGATCTTGTATTGAAAGGAATTAATCAAAATTATGTTTTGGATACATAAAGCATACCAAAAAGATATTAAGTCGAGTGTCTTTTAAAAGAAAATCACTCAACGTTATGAAGCTAAATATCATTAGTTTGTCTGCTTCTTTACGTTATAGTTCTATTTTCTCTAATTAATTATAAGACAGTCTAATTTATGCAAAACTTCAAATATTTTGTATTGCTTAACTATAGCACAATAGACAAGATTAAAAAAAAAACATTTACGTGTTTCAAATAAAAATTTATAAATGTACGTTTTCCGTAAATTGATCCATTATAGTAGAATATTTCCCACATTAACAGATATTTACTATAAAGAGAGTATTTAACAATGATATAGCAAACATATAACTAAATTACGATCAGAATTTAATATGCATTAATATGAATACTTCTTATTAGTCAAATTTTAATCCTAGAGATGAAAAAAGAAACTTTAAAAGCTTTAGTATTGGTACTGTAAGTTTTAATGATAAATCTATTAAACATATATGAATACATCAAAGAACACCATATGTTATGTGTTATCCTCGTTACTTGACCAAGGCTCAAAATTAAGAAATATATCGCCAATAGCCCTCGAGTTGTTTCTAATGCGACGTTAATAAAATCAAACCAAAAAAATAAAAAAGACAATTAAAGTTATAATTTTCTTAACTAGTTTCTCATTGTTTCCTTTGTTCACGATTTAAATTCTGGAATCTTGGAAAAGTCTTGACCATGTGAGTACAACTTAGCCATGAGGAGGGATTGAGCCACTTAAAACGTCTTTTTTATTTTTAAGTTCCGTATCACTTTAATGGCCGTAATGACAAAATATGCATTTTTCTTTTATCCTTTTTTTTATACATAATAAACTCTACTTTCGATAGTGGCAATTGGATATTAGTGGCAGTTGGATATTGGATTTTGACAGGCCGAAAGTGAGAAAAAAGTTCTTTTAGATTTTCTTCTTCAAGTTATGAAGCATACATATTATTTATACCTGTGATGTATTTATTTTAAAATTGCACCATTCTTTTATCTTTTTTTTTTTTTTTTGACAAAACCGAATATTTCGGAAGAAGTCTTAAACTCTTGTGTTCTTTTCGGGGGAGGGGGAGGGATTTAATGAATATTTAACAGGGCTTAAGTATGAGCTTTGAAAAACGTGATTTTTCCTTTTAGTTATTACACTTATTAATTCGTTTGACCTTTTCATGTTGTGGTATTAAAGAAAAATCCATTTATAAATAATTCGCTACTGATTAAAAAAAATATTCTGCAATATTTCAATACATGTTCCTTGTTTTATTTTTTTATAAATTATGAAACTTGAAAACACTTAAAAATATTATATTTAGTAACACTTAAAAATATTATATTTTAAGTGTTTACTAATTTTAGTAATGAGAAGTTAAATTAGAAGATTTCTAATAAGTTTAAAAGAAAACTTAGTTTTTTACTTTCTTTTGTAGTTCTGAACAGATCGAATTTTCAAAAGAAACTTTCGTTTTCTTCCCCTTCCCCTTGATTACGTTAGTAATAAGTATAATAAAGAAATTATTTTAAATTGATTTATAAGAATTGAACAGAATGATTTGATATAATTTTCATTAAGTGAAGAAAAACAATATTAAAATAAATTATGAATATTGGAAAAAATATTGAGAACTTAAATGAAAAGAAAGGAGGGAGAGAGACCCACAATTGCTTTCAATATTATAATTGGGTTTTTTTCCTAATAAGACACTTGATATTTCCTTTTTATTAATTTTCATCCTTTTCTAGTAAACGAGCAAGTTTCATGTCTGTACTTAAGACCTAAATTATTTTCCAAACTTTAAAAAAAATAACACATTTATTTTAGTATAGACACTTTCATTCTATTTCTCTAAATTAAATACTATCATGAAAACAAAAATGGTTATTGTTAACAATTTCATAATTCTCTTCGCAGATAAATAAATGAAGTACAACTGTTGAGGAGACTAAATTTTTATGTCAATTAACTTAATTATCATACTTAATTTCTTTCAAAAATTTCTATCAGTTTAAACTGCTGTTCAGAATCAAGGAGAGAATGCTCCAAACCTACGTTTAAAACATTATTCGAATCCAAACATCAGTTCCAAAGATATCAGAGAACTGTTAAAGACTTCCGGAAAGTGTTAGATATCGAGAAAATGATTAAAATAAAAATTGTTTGATATTTTCCCCATTGTTATCTCTTAACAAAGTTTTTCTAACTAATTTATGTTCAAAAACCTTTTGTAAATTTATTTCTACATAATAAAAAAGAACTTTTTTTAAAAAAAATAATATAATTTAAAAAATAAAACTGCGTATTCTTAAAAAAATTCTTAACTTTTGAGCACCTCATGATAACTAGATCGATAATTAAAAGTTATGTTCAAGCATATGGTCCCTTAAACGGAAATAGAAATATCTTTTTTTTAATACTTCCTTTATCATTGGAGGAAATCACGTGAATTTTTGAATGCAGGTGATTCAAGACGAAAAGAATCAAAATATCTACAAATTTTGGTACGTAAATCATGTTTTATTTGTAACTGTATATAGTAATTTCTATTTTTTTTATATAATATTTATTTTTCCAAACGTTCTTAAATAAATAAGAAAATAATGTATAGATTGGTAAACATCTTTAAAAATTTTTAAGTAGAATAGTTGATATTATCAAATATAAGAAACATTCATTCAGCTTTGATGAAAATATTTTTGATATCACCATAACTGAGAAAATTTTGACTAGAATTTCGCTAAATTTAATATTTATGCTATAATGTGATGAAAACTAAATTATACAAAAATGCATCTATAAGAAGGAGATAATTTTAAAAGTTGATTAACTACGTCATTTGTAAATTAATTAACTCTTTAACACCATAAATTAGTTCCCTTTGAAGTAATAACTGTTGAATACATCTTCGATGTATTCCTTTGTTTCAACATTTTATTTTATATTGTGAGTGTATAATTCACTAATAGGGGCAATACTACCAAATTACGCTCACCAATGATAAGGTGGGACTGCTCAGTCGAATTAATTTTTAAATATATATTGAGGTCCTAATCTAAGGTATTACAGGTAGTTATTTAACATGATTGTTTTTACATTCTTAAGTCGTCTTCGCGGCATGATTGAGTAAGTCTGTATTTATTCGTAGATTGTGAAGTTCCTTTAACTTTCGTTATCATTTCTGTGACAATATCGAAAATATTTGTATTCTTCGAGAGCTCCATCGAGAGTCTTAACTTTTCAATACGTTGAAAAAAAAGAACATGCCTCGGCCATCACTTTGGTGCAATTATCTATCTGTTGTAGTGATGATGGCATTTTAGTGGGCGCTGTAAACGATGTTAACATCAATACCACTTTTGTCTGGTAGCGATAAAAATTACTCACTACGTTAAGGATAGCTTCTTTTTTAAGAATGTGCAAAAAATTGCAATCACTTTTGAGAAAAGCAGTTGTCCCCCATTCTTTAATAGTGATTAATGCATTCTCAAAATAATGTAGTCTTCAGGTGGTTAAAAATGGGAATCCTTTTTTTAGATCGAGACTTTTTATGTGCTTTGGAAGGTTTTTGATTGGGATTAAGATATTTCTTTTTAAATGCGAAATAAAAAAAAACTATTAATTATCTTAATGTAATTGTTTCTTGATCTAGCGTCGTCCATTAGACCGGATCCCGGAAATGATTATTTTAACGAACCTTTCCTTGGTTAATCTAATTAGTGTCAGCATCACGAACATGATACACAATAACTTCCTCTATTTCAGAGGAAAGTATTTTCTTAAGATTATGTTCGAATTAATCACAAATTCACTTTAATGAAAATCACATTAAAGGTAATTAGCAATTCTAAGAATTAATCTCTTTCAAAAATGTTAATCGGTAATTCCATCTGTTCTTTTAACAAAATTAAAACTGAAAGAAAAAAATACTGTAATATAAATTTGCTGCATGCAAAAATTCTCGAACTGGTAATGTGTGACTATTTTAACTACTTTCTCCTTTGCTTGGGTTTAAGTTGAAAACTCTAGATTTGTTAATAGAATAATATTTAAAATGACAGACTAGCCGGGTAACAAAGACTCGCCACAAAGTCGAAATATCCACCCTTCTGCAGAATAAAATCAATCACACATCTTAGCGGCCAGTTGATTCTTTTGAGATTGCCTACTCAAATTAGTTCAATATCTCCAACCATGATCTAACAGTTATCTTTGCAACTTTTTTTTTTGAATGAGAGGTCTCAAATATTTTCTTCTGAATCAGTTTCGCAAGTCTTTTTGTAGATTTTGTCTGTACTTGATATTTCTATTCAGAATCTGAACATCAACGGCATCAGTATAAAATCTGCTACATTCCTTGATGTCTAGCAGAAAAGATGAAGGAGATATATAGGAACTAATTGCTCATCTTCCGACTGGTATGTGAGAGGTAGAGAATTCATCAATGCTTCACAGTCACATAGAAGAGTCACTATTTCTTTATAGAGTAATTGTGCTTTATCTAAGATCTTTTTTTAGAGATCTTTCATTATTCGAATCAATATTTCTATCAACCTCTCCACCATGCAGCTATCGATAGATTAAATTTCCAATAAATAGCGTTGGTAGGGTCATTTTTAGCAATTTTATTCTTATATCCATTTCACCATAAAATTGCTGCCACTATCGCATTGAACAGTTAAGCATCTTACCCGTCTTATAACAAATCTACGAAAAGTCATCAAAAATGATTTAGTAAATAAGCTGATGACACATTATAGATGCACTGCTCTATAAATGAAGCGGGTGAAGAGTAGTAACCAAGCTTTCTGATCTCTTCTAACGAATAATTCTCCTGTTGCCCCTACTTCTGTGATTTGGAAAAAAGCAGCATTCCAAATTCGATTCCCGGGTATAAGTCAGGAAACAACTTCTAGCTTCTTTGAATTCATTAGTTTACAAGTAATATACTTTGAAGTGATTTTTCATACGATTTTCCTCCCGTTTAAAAACCAAAGTTTTCCTTTTAATAAATTTTGTAAAATTTATAGACCACACAATACAAATTGATCTTATGGTAATGATGCACCTTGGGAGCTTTAATATGATTTCATAACTAAAGGATAAAAGCTCAGATTTTCAAAAAATCTTCTTTATACTTTAATTTAATTAAAACTATTGCAAACTTTTATGAAAGATATTTTTAGATGTTAATTTAAAAATTGAGAATTATATGATTATTAATAAGAGATAATTATTGTTTCATAATTAATGAAGTTCCTTTATTCTTATAAGAATTTAAGCTTAAACATATATAGCAAGATTTTAAGTAATTTTTTACTTAAAAATATCAAACTGGTTAATATATCTTTAAATATTCGAAATAACACCTAATATCTTTTTTACTTGTGCTGAAGCTGAATATCCAATTAATTTTTTAAAAGAATCTATGAAACTTGAAAAAACTATGAAATTGGTTAATTGTAAATTTTCTTTGTTTGTGAGTATTTATATGATTTTTAATTTTTTAATAATAATATTAAAAAATATTTTTCTTTTGATTAAATTTAAATGTAATCAAAAAAGTTTTTTTATAATTTATTTTTTACTTTTTCATTATTTTAAGAAAATTGTTTAATTTTTTTTGTATAGTTTTTGATTTATTATTGTTATTTTTTTTTTTAAATACTAGTCTCCCATTTCATATTTCTATTTTGTTATGAATTAGCTAAATGGGATTGCTTTATATCGATTTTCTTGTATTAACAGTTTCCTTTTTAATTAGTTTTATCTTTTAAGATTTTTTGATAAAGTTCTACTTTTTTTTTTAATTCTAACGTATTTACGTTTTTATATATATATATATTGTTTTTGTTATTTAATGGTTATTTTTAATTCCAATATTCCATGTAAAATGTGCAAGCCTTTGTCAATTGACTGGTGAGTTCTAAAAAATTTAATGATTGCGTTTTGGTAACGGTTAAAAATGTGAAGAGTTGTATGGTATCCTGAGTTTCAAGGCTATTTTGAGTCGTTTTTTATGCTTTTCAAGTCTTCGTATTTATTCTAAATTTAAATTTTTGTTTTTTCAAAAAAATTTGGTCTGATAATTTTTCAATTTATACATATTTTTTGATATTTCTGTTATTTGGTTTATTTTTTAATCTATTTCCTTTCTTTTGAATTTATAATTTTTCTTTTTCATTGAAATTTTTTTTATTCAATTTGCTGTAAATTATGTGTGTGTGTTTCCTTCCTAAATCTGAAAGCATACACTATTGATAATAATACCTCTGAGTTTTTGAAATTAATCGAGGCAAATTAAACTCATTTTTTTCAACTAAAAATCAAATAAACAATTAGAAGAAATACGCTGTTAAAATTTGTTCCGATTATAACACTTCTGGCAACAGTTAAGAGAAAACAAATTGTTAAAAATAAAACAACAATATCAAAGCTCAAAAAATTTACTTTAAAAAAATCAATTATATCTTTTTTTATTATTGCAATAAGTTATTTCTTTTAAAGTGTATTACTAAAATGTTATGAAAATAGAAAGAATGAATCAAATAATTTTGAAACAAAAGTACTATCTCTATAAAATTATAAAAAGGAATCATGTTAATTTATCTATGATTATTTGAAAAGCTACATCAAAATATACATCAATAACGTTGCTTGAGTGAAAACTCATTTGATATTATTCTTCATGTTGTGGTATTCGTTCTTTTTCTCGTTTTGTATGAGTTTCATGTCGTTCCGTGAAGGTCAGTAATAAAATACAGGTAAGGAGAGAATTTTATATTATTTTATCCTTTTGTTTGGTATAATTATTATTCAAGAAAGATAGGATCTCATCTACAGAAATTGAAAATTAGTGAATAGTTATGCAAAGACTTTATGTTCCATTCATGAAATAGCTCAAGGTTGACAAAAGTCTGATATTGTACTTCTGTACAGATGTAATTATATAAAAAATCTTATTTTTAAATCTTAATTAGCATCATAAAGGATAAAATGTTCCGCAAATTTTGATATTTTACAATTCAGTTGTTGATATTTAATATGTTTATATATTTTTTTTTTTTGGTATCTTAAAAAAAATTAATGTAATGAAAAAAATTTTTTTTAATGGTTTATGTTTTAACTTTGATCGTTTCTTAAGTAATCATAACTGGCTTAATAGGCAAGAACAGATTTAAAACCTACTACAGGGAATTTTTTCGCAGTGAAGTTTTTATTTTTTATTTTTACATTAAATGAATTTTGAAATCCTATACAATTTTTGTTCTTTTATACCAATCTTAACAATGTTCAAATTATCGAGTCGTTTGTTTGAACGTATGTTATTCCGAGATACTGCAAGTTTTATTCAAAACAATTTTTTAAGCCGATTTCGTTCATGGTCAAAGAAATTATTATAAAATATTTCATTATCTTATTTCTGTAACTTATTTAGCAATACACGATAAATGTTTTACTGATTTCTCGAGACAATAGATACCGTTAATATTCAATCCTTTCATCATTAATTTCATTTTTCGGACATCAATGGTAAAACAAATCCGTCTTGTTAATTTTCTTTTTAAATAATAAGGAATCTATATATTAAAGACATTGGCTTAGGTTGATAGTGTAATCTATGGAAGATAATATTTATACAACCACCAGTTATTTCATTTCTCTGTTATTGGTGCCTATAGGAGGTTTTTTTTACTGTATTATTTTTGTGAATAATAATAAATCTTGGAATAAAGGATTCGGAAATACCCCTATTGTTTCAATCAGGTGGTATTAATAATTCAAGTATCATTTATGGCGTTTCAGATATTTCTTAAGAATGGCATTGTAAATAATCTTTTAAAATGAAGAAAACAGTTTGTCTCTCTCGGAAAACAGAATGAAAAATACGTTAAAATACGTT
The DNA here is from genome assembly GCA_019974015.1 of Nephila pilipes. Taxonomy (NCBI): domain Eukaryota; kingdom Metazoa; phylum Arthropoda; class Arachnida; order Araneae; family Nephilidae; genus Nephila; species Nephila pilipes. The sequence continues at coordinate 1,469,172 of BMAW01087746.1, forward strand.
CAAATTTATATATAGTTTGACTTCAAATTTGAGCATTGTTTTTCATTTTTTTTTGTACAAGGCTATTTATCAAAATTGTTTTATTATCTGTACAATATGGAAATGGTTGATCATTTGTATGACTTTCAAAAATGGTTCGAAGAATTGTATTTAGAAAGTTGGACAATTAGCAAAATTTGGAATTTACGTTTTGATATTTTAATAATTTGCAAATGATAAATTTCAGTATAAATCATTTGAAATTGCGCGAGGCTTTTACAGATATTCAACAAGAACATTCTGCATTCAAAATTGCTTATTTACTAGTAGAAAAATGTAAATTATTTAACTTCATAGACCTTCTAAATTAAGATTGATCATTTTAATCTATAAAAATGAATTAAACTGTAAATAATTTGATAAATACATTCTGAAAACATGGCACATACCTTAAAATCTTGACTAATTTCACACGTGTAAAAAACACGTGCTTCATTTGGAGCTAAATTTTCGGAAAAAAATTAAAATTCGAATATAATACGCACCCATAACTTTTCGTTATTTTATTCAAAAATTGCACAAGTATTTATTTATACAATTGAAAATTTTAATAAAAAGAAACGAAAACTTCAAATTCGATAGAAAACAAAAACTTTAATTTTATAGGAAAACAAACAATACTGTCAAATTATCGGTCTTAACCACTTTCACTAGAACACAGCTAATCTGTTATTGTTGCGTCCAAGTCATAATTATTGGTGCCGTCGTAATATATATCGCCATCCTCATCCTCATCTGATGTTCGCTGTACATCCTCCCATAATATATCGCCATCACTGCTGTCCAAATTATTCGATATTCAACATTTGAGGAAGTTTTGTTTAATCATAGACGGATCTAATTCATTCCATGTCGAAAACATCCATTTTGCAATGCCTAAGACTGACGCATACGGCCACCTGCAGTATATGTATGAATACCGTCGCTTAACCATACATTCCATTTACGATGAATAGCTTCCTTCATCGGCTTATTGACAGAAACGTCTAAAGGTTGAAGTAGACGGGTCTTCCCACCTGTAATAATCTATAAGATCTGGCTTTATTTGTCGTATTTCCTTCTGAATGGAAGGCATCCGATGACATCGAAATGAATCGAGCACCAACATAGAAAGCGTTTTTCGTGCACCACCTGGATGATGCCCCTAAAAGTATTTCAACCAATCAATGGTAAGTATTTCATCCAGCCCTTCTCTTGGACACGAATATATACACCTTTTGGAAATTGTAGTTTTGGAAAAACTTTTCTTTTTAAAACGATGTACTGCGGTAGCTTTTTTCCATCTGCGGAAAAGGCCAGCATGACAGTGAAATGAGACTTCTGGTGTCCACTTGTTCGAATTGACACAGTTTTTTTTTTACCTTTCACATCTGCAGTCGTATAGTAGGGCATATCGAAAGTCAGGGGCGTTTGATACGTGTTTCCAATCTGTGAAAGGTCATACAGATGTTCCTTTCTCAATTTTAACACGAACTGTAGGAACCTCAGAAGTTTATCTTCGTGGTCGTCTGGAAAATGCTGTGCGATGGTGGTTCTTTGACGAACAGAAATCCCATGTCGTTTTATGATCTGTATGAAGCTTAAATTTTATTGCGTTTCCAAAAGATTTTTTTGAATTCTAGAGCTTTCAGTCTAATTTCATAACATAACTTTCAGTCTAATTTTCGAATTTCATAACCCAATACCTTGTTGTCTCTTATTTACAGCCCACTCCATTAATATTTCTTCCAGCTCTTGAAACCTAGGTAGTAAGCCTCGCTTAACCTTTTTCTTTCCAGGCATGATTTGTAGAGTTTCTTTACTTTTTCGCTACTACCGAACATTGGCTTCACTCACCGAAAAGGGACGTCTTGTTTCTCGATTTCCGTGACATTCGGCATATTTAACAATTGATATTTTTTTTGCTCCTGTGTATGATCATCTTGAAGGCATTTTTAGGTGTTTGAATAAAATAAAATAACAAACTTTTGTACAAACAACCAGGAACCATCACTATTTTAAGGGAACTGTTGTTAAACGAACGCGTGTGCGACATAACTGTAAGTTCTCGTTTGTGTAAAAGAACACCTGCGCAACACTTGTGTTACAACAATCCCTTATAGCTGCTGCGAGTTCGTTTTTTGATGTTTAAAAATATTTTTTAAATTTTTACATGAGTATAATAAGCACCCTCATTTTTACGGACCCACATCATCTTCGGAAAAAAATCATCCCCATTTTTACGAAAAAAATGGCGTATTATAGTCAAAATTTCACGGTACGTTTCTTATTTATTGTCCTGTTTAAGAACTATAGTTTTTAAACAAGATAGATCCACACTTAAAAGATCAAAATATTTGCTTATTTACATCAGAGGGTGTTTTGACATTTTCAAAGAAATTTAACATGCCGTTACATTCAAATTTTATAACTACTACAACATTTCTAATGCCACCACTACATTTCCTATAACGTTATTTTTTCTGTTACCGCTAATATCACTGACTCTGGTGGACTTCCCGCACAAAACATGAATTAAATTATTGGTATTTATCTGTGAGTTAGCATCGTATATACTGCTTTGTACCAGTATATTACATTAATTTGAAGGTATTATATTGTTAATTCGTGGCTAGGAAAAAAAATCTAAAGGTAAATGTTATACATGAGGCTTGATGAAATATAAGTATCAAGAAGCTATAATTTGTCTTTTCACTTTTTCATAAATTACAATCATTTAAACATTTACAGGTATATTACATGGGTGAATATGACTAAATGTCTTTTTAAATTTCAAATATAAGCTTATAGAGAGTGTAATGATCATAGATTAATCAGTAAAGGATCAATATAAAGCATCGCACATACATTGTTGGCCGTTCAAAATTCAATACCAAGAAGAATAAGAGTTATCAAAGCCAAATTTATTAGAGACTAGTTGGTATAACTGTTCTTCGCATGGGGGAACCGAAAAATATAAAAATCCTACTTGAAGCATAAATATTTTTTATGAGGATCAATTTTTAAATTATATTTTGATTAATTTTAAATGAACTGCAAATTAGACTCTGAGGAAAGAAATACATAATAAATAAAATAGAAAAGTCAAAGATACAGTTTTAAATCCAATGGGGTGCAACCTGTATTCATTAATAGAAGAAGCATTTTGAAAGCTTGGATAAACGTATTAAAGTTTAAAAATATTAAACTTATTAAAGCCTGATAACTTATTTAAAAAAAAATTGGAGTAACAATCAATAAAATAAAATTCACTTAAAATTTTTAATGAAACTGCAAATAATTTATGAAATATCATGCATTGATTAGATAAAATTTAATAATTAGAAGTAACACAATTAGTTAAATAAGATTAAAAGGCACTATGCAGATCTACACTCTGTTAAAAATGATATATTAAAATAATAAACTGAGATAAACATATAAAGAACAGAGTCAATTTTGAAGATGATGTACTTATATATATATATATATATATATATATATATATATATATAATAAATAAACATCAAAAAATAGTACATACATAGTAACATACAACACTTAATAGAGGTTTGACTCCTACCTGTTTGGTACGCAGAAGGTGTTTTATTTCCCTTCTACCTCCTATTGGAGACTAATAGAGGCATTCTCTAATACTCTAGCTGGTGCAACGTCTTTAGGAAGCTACAGATTCGACAGGAAGAACACAACTATCATGGAAATAGTCCTATAAAACCTCACGGTACTTTTCCATTTCGCCGGCGCAAATCTCGCCAAGCAGATTTTATTGGTGACAACACACAGTATTCACATCGTTGGGCGTCAGTTGTATTATTTTTGGCGACTTTATCGCTTGCATCCGCGAAATGGAAAAGTACCAACCTCACATAGCGGCTGCGTGGGTTCATAAAACTATGAAGCTAAAGAAAAAAATGAATATGAGATTCAAAAGATAAACAGATTGATTGGTTTCATTGACATCGAAATAACACGAGGACTATTGGTGATGGACCTCGAAATTTTGAACCTCGGTCAAGCGACGAGGATTTCACCTTTCTCTCCTAACTTCCACACTATGCCAAAGGGAAGACTTTAAGTTTCGATAGATTTAACGTGCATCATCCACACTACATGGCAGGTCTTTATTAGCATCAAGGCTCGAACCCGCGACTCGATGAAAACCGCAAAGTGTGAGTTCGTGACCATGACCACTAAGCTACCCCGGCCAAAATTAAGACAGAAAATAACGATTAAAAATAATACAAAAAATATAAAGAATTTCGAAAATATATATTATATTAATAACAATGAATACATGACGAAACCGAGGAAGATTATTTCTAAACTTGGGGGCGGGGAATGATTGGTAAACAATACAAAATAACCGTAAATAGAATAATTAATTGTTCCATATTTAATAACTAATTATTAAAACAATAAAATAATAAGGAATATTGATAAGTAATCTAAAGATCATCGAGAAATAAAATATTAAATATCTCTTACCATTCAATTATTTTCACATATCTTTTGTCGGAGTTATTTCATTAAACAGTTTGCTGGTATGAAAATGGTCTTCTAAAATATCAAATAGCAAAGGAACGGTTACTTAAAGATGTGGAAAATAAATATTTTAAGCGAGAATAGAAAATAAATAATAGGTATAAACTATAAACAGAAATAAATGAATGAACAAAATACAAAAATAGGAAAAATTAAAGGGAATTTCGCATATTTAAATAATAGCATATAAAAAAGTGAATACGACGAAACTAGAAAAAACAACATAAACTTTAACTTTTGGCTTGAGAATAAAATCAATTTAATAATTTCATATGATTTAAAGAATATAAGCATTCTTATTCTAAACAATATTTATAATAAGATAATTAATAATTATTATTTAATCCACAGAGAATAAACAGAGTCGAAAACAAGAATGTCTCAATTGAAGGTATTCATCAATTATATGCAAACCAAAAGCAATTTTTCAGCGAAATGAAACTCAAAATATTTTTATTGAACTTTTTCCATTTGTTTTTTAAACAGTTAAGTACAGAAATGTGAAAAACAAAAGTATAAATATTTACGTTAACTTTGTCTTATTCTAAAAATAATATTTATAATGAGAAAATCGATGATTATTATTTAGTCCACAAACCAAACAGGGTTGAAAACAAAAATTTCTCAATTTGTATAAGTAATATCAATATTATTAAAATATTTTTATAGATCTTTTTCGCATTTATTAATTAAAAAACAAAAGTAGCAATGTTTACGTTAACCTTTGGCTTTCAAATCATTTAAAGATTATGAGCATTTTTATTCTGAAAAATATTTATAATGAGAAAATTGATAATTATAAGTTAGTCAACAGACTGAATCGAATCGAAAACAAACTGTCTCAGTTGAAATCAATGCATCATACACCAATTCATGATACATCGTTGATTTATAAACCACTAGCAGTTTTTAGCAAAATGAAATTCAAAACTTTCTTATTGATCTTTTCCCATTTATTTTTTAAACAGTTAAATACAGATATATATAAATATTGGAAACGAAAATAACATTGTTAACACTACCCCTTTGGCTTAATATTTTTAGAATATAATAATCATTATGATAAAAAAATAATATTTATAATGAGAAAACAGATAATTATATATATATATATATATATATATATAAATATATATATTTATATGTAGAATCCTAACTACAGAAATGGGTAAGTGGCTCGTTTTAAAGATGTCTAGGGGTTTTCTGGATTCAATAACAAAGTGGATTTTTTGAAGCTGACATTTAATTAAACCATATATTATTGTACAGTATTTACCAAGTTAAAATAGAATTATTGATTATACATATTAAAGAGCTATCAGATCCCATGTCTTTTTCGGTTGGTCGCACTCTTCCATCTAGCTTGCACTTGCCGTGCTTGCGCTTTTAACCAAAAGAACAAGTGGCACCATCTAGCGTTGAAAGGCGTCTCAAAGTGTAAAAATCATATATATATATATGGTAGAAGTAATGCGAATGATGGGAAATGTGTAGAATTCTGCAGCACAAGTTGAAGAAGATATAACGAACCTGCAGAATGTTCAGTTTTCATGCCCTTATTTCTGCTGGGGAAATCATCGTAGAAAATTTTTTCTTCTCTCAGAGGACGCGTGTAATAGCAGAAAATGCAGGCCGTCGTCAACAGAGGCAGTTCCAGCAGACAGTAGATTTTACGAGGGGCATGGTGACCGGATTGAGAAGGACAGGTTTGTCCATTAGGTAAATTTCAGCTGTATGGTTCCACAGTGCACCGGCTGAAGAAGGTTGGAACAAGGAAATATGGCAAGTTTGAGGGGTATCGATGCAGCCAGAGTGACGCCAGCTCGTATAGATCGACGCTGGAAGGAAGGAAGGATAATATGATATAATAAGGATGATAAAGGAAGAAAGCGAACCATTAGAGCACATATTGATTCTGGATCCTAGCGTTCTTATATCGGGAAGGCAAGAGTTGAGCAATTTTTGTTAAAACCGGTAGAATTTGAAAGTCTAACACTGATAGTATTTGGAAGAGACATGTCAAAAAAAGAACATAATCACTATAATTCAGATTTTAGACTGTTAAGGAGTTATTGTAGAATGATGGGCCAAACTATATCCATTGACAAAATATCTTCTTTTAAAATATGGCTATAAAACCAAAAATACTATTGAAAAGAATCTAAAAGCCAGACAAATATTTCTAAAAATAAATAAGGGGAAACAACAGGCCAAAACAAATGCCTTAAAACAAAAATATTATTAAAAACTCAAAAAATAAACAAAAAAAAATTCCATGGACAACTCTACACTTGTATAACATCTACAAACGTGGTGTATAAACCACACACAAAAATAAACATCTGTTTGGAGTTTAACTTTAAAAATTGATTTAAATTTAGAAGAAAGATTAACGTTGAAAAACCAGGAATACTAAATTTCAAATCTTACAAAGACTTGAAGAAGCATAAAAACTTAGTTAAAATAGCATTGAAACGAACATTACAAAACCTTTTTCCCAAGTGAAGAACAACAATTTCTAATTCTTAGAAAATGCTATCATTTAATTCTAGATTCAAACTGTCAATTATCCAAAGCTCGCATTTAACTTACATAAAACATAGAATATTAAGAAATAACTTTCAAAAAAATCAAAATAAGCATTAACAAAAGCAGAATAAAAACTAACAAGATCAAAACGTTATTAAAAGAAATCCTCAGAAACATAACTAATAAAATTTGAAACATAAAAACGAAAGAAAATCAAAAGATAGCAACGCCATCTATCAAAATAATTATTAACTAATATTAATTATTAATATTAACTTATTTAATATTTCAATATAAAATTATATAAAAAGCTCCCATTTATATCTAAGCTTAAATTGCTATCAAGGAAGGGAACTTTATTAATAGGGAAACAGTAATTTTTCTCTTGTCATATATGTTACTAATAATCACATTATTCTCAGTTTTTAAAATTAACATCTAAAATATCTGTTTCATAAGAATTTACATTCGTTTTAATCAAACTGAAATAATAGGAAAAGAAGATAAATAAAATTTAACATTTGGGTTAAAATAAATTTGAAAAATCATAAGATTGTCAATATATTTAAGCAAATTGAAATTATTTTCTATAAAATAATATTCATAAGAATATAAATACATATTAGAGATACTAATACTAGCAGGACCACCTTAAGGTATATTCATAATTTCTTTACATTTTTTTCACTTTATAATCAAGATAATTTTTTCTTAATACGATATTAATAAGAAATTTAAATTTATCATAAGAAAGAAAACTATTAGTTTTTAATTCTTTATAATTAATTAATATAACATTAATTAAATCCTCCATATCTATTGAATTAAACAAATCTTCAAAGTCATATAAATATAATAAATCAATGTATGTCTTATATAATTAATAATTTAATAACTATTTTTAAATGACAACAGAGTAATAAAGCTTATCTATAGTATTTTGTAAAAAACTTTGTATTATTTTACCTGCTTTTGTTATGTAAGTATTGAAATCATAAGTAAAAATTCTAAAATTAATAGGTACTTTATGAGATTTAGAAATTAAAAATATATTCTGTTACAAAATTCAACCAAGAAAATAGATTATTCTACAATATTCATTTTATGAACTTCTTTTTGTATGAAGCTGTAATTCTATTAGTTAATTCTCTATCACTATTATTAATTTTAATAAAAGCATAATTATTATTCAAGTGTTTATTATTCAAATTAGCATATAGTTCTTTATAAACAATAGTAAAATTACCTGGGAACTTATTAATATAACATATGATAAATTCATTTTGTAATTTTTATAGAATCTCTTAGAGCTATCTTCAGCCTAAAAATTCAAGCATTTTAACACCTCATTAATATAAAATATTCTTAAAAGTCTCATTAGCAAATTATATTTAATAATCAACTAAATTAAGAAATTATCAATATCTTCATTAGTTTTTCGTTCAATTTATAATTATTATTAGAATTAATAATTCGAAAACCTATACCCTTACTCATAATTTCTCTAAGATTTTTAGATTAACAGTAATCGCATGTTGACACTCTTCATTTATATGCGTATTTTCTATAATCCTTACAATTATAAACATGCTTGCTCTTCAAAGCTTTACAATTATTACAGTTAGAAATCAGATTTCCTATATTTTTCATTAAATTTAAAAGATTTTTTTAATATCAATATTATTGATCGGAATTAAATTTTTGTACTTATTAAGTATAAAGGTAAAATTTACGCTACCAAAGGGTTTGTTCATAAATCTAACACTAAAATTTTCTATTTTTTTTTATTATTATAATTAAAATCATCAAATTTACATTTATCAATTAAATAATTACAAAAATCCTTAATAGTAGGTAAACAAGTATTATCTATTTTGTTTACTTTAAAAACAAAATCCCAAATAATTTAATTTCTCTTATCTTCTGACCAAAAAGAAAGTATTTTATACTTTTAATATTGAAATCCTTATCAATCTATCATTTAAGTGATACATTTTTTTTTCTTTAATAGCAACTATATCCACATATTTCTCTTAAAACGACCCCAGTTTTTCTTTTATTTTTTATATTATTGGAAATAATGAGCATATTGTAAGAACATTTCCCAGAAAAATATTCTTTTTTGTCACCTAGATCAATAATTTAAATTACATTTTTATTAAATATCATAGCATTATGACCGAATAGGCTTTAATATAATAATTTTCAAACAACAGTCTTTTTTATTGTTCGATAAAATCTTAATAATAGTTAACTTAATATATTTCAATTTTATGTGCATAAAAGTGTTGAAATTCAATTTTTTTTATTACAACTTTTATTATCCCTAAAATTATTAGTATCATACCTATGTTGATTAATGCGTATATAAAAAATTTTGCATGTTTGTACAGTATATTTATAGTCATATATTTTACCCTTCGAAACGTAAACACAGTTACAAATTTTGCAAAAATAAGTTTGGAGTTAATATTATGTTATGCAATGTTTTGCACCTCTTATTATTACAATATTGCAATTATAATTTCACATTTTAACCTATATTTTGTGTGTGGCATTAAACTTACTATAACGATTTTTATTATGCAGACAAATATTGCTATATTCATTCTTATATTTATATTTTTTTATTTCAAAAAATTCTAGTTTTGTATTTCAAATGGATTTTGATTATCAATAACTCCTTTATTAATTAAATTACCTTCAGCGAACTTATGACATGGATCTTAATTGCAAGTAATTTCATTCCTACCTTTATCAATAATATCACTTATATTATCTCCTGCAAATTTTTTGCTCAAATTGCCATATATCATTTCCCTACCAAAATTACCTTTGGCCAACTTATACCTCAAATTAATTTTGCTCATTTTCCAAAACCTCTTATATCATTAACCATTTCTTATGGAATCTCCCAACACTTAATATAAATTAATCTCTAATTGAAAATTATAGAACTAGAAAATATAACCCTTACTTAAACAAACCTTCAACTATTAAAAAAGCAAATAATAACACAATCAAATTGGTTGTAAGAAAGCTATCAAACACTAACAGTTTAATCTAGAAATATCTAATCTCCAAAAAGACAAGAAATATTTATACCAAAACTCTCAATTAAAAAAAAATAATTTTTGATTCAAGAGAATAAAAAAAATCACAACCACCAAGCACAAGAATCTAATATAATAACAATTATTTATCGTCAAAATATATAAAAACCAATTAGACAAAACTAATTATCAAAAATAGTAAAATGTTGACGATCTTACGAATACCATTATAATGAAATACCGAGCAAAAGCTAATTAAAAATAGCTTAACTGCTAGCCACTAAATTCGAATTCCAAAATATCTCATATATATATATATATGTGTGTGTGTGTGTGTGTGTATGTGTGTGTGTGTGAGTGTGTGTGTGTGTGTGTTTCACAGAGTGGGAGAGAAAGTAATTTTATAAATATTAATTGTACACAAATTCATAATGAATTACAAATTATAATCAAGAATCGAAATTAAAATAAATTCATATTAAAAATTTTAAACTTCCAGGGCAATATTCAACAATTTCCAGCGATTACTCGCTTCTTCTTAGAAGATTCACCCGGCACGTTCCACTTCAAGTGCCTACAACTTTCAGTCGATCCCCGATCAATTTTCGCTACAGAGACTCAAAGACAAACTCTACAGACAAACTGATCTCGTACACAGACTGATTCCCCTTACGGACAAACACAGTTAGTTCCAGCGTCTTCGAATACTTTCCATTTGTCTTCAAAGTTGCCAAATTTCTTGCCAAGTCCCCTAAAGGTTACCAAATCCGTCGCCAATGTAAAAGGGTCATTGCTTTATCTCTCTTTTGTTGACTGGTGACATCTCTGTGAATCGATCTGTTCTTCAAAAGAAAAGCGTTGTAGGGAAGCTTCAACTCATGCTCGTAACAATATATATACACGTATACTCATATGTATACAAATACATACAAAATAGATTTTTTTTTATTTTTAATTTGTCTTAATCATTTTTTAAAGTTTATTAATAACATAAATAGATTATTTGCATTAACACATCGCTTTAAAAACATTCTTTAATTATTATTTTTAGTACATAACAACTTGCTAAATTAGTATTTCTAATCATACAATTCAATATAATGTTTCTAAATAAAGAAATATTTAAACATCTATTCCAAAAATATACCTTATTGCTATGAAATTTAAAGATGTTTCTCCTGTCATAAATAGTACTTATTATTTTAATGTAAAAAATTTCAGTTGCGCGTATAAATATCTTGTTTCATATTTATTATAACTAGCTTGAATGAGATTTGAATATGTTAAATTATGAAAAGATATGTAATGTTTAGCTTCAGAAACTTTGTTATAATTCAAGACAACTAGTAGGTCATCAAAATATCCATAAATAATAAATTATCTCTGTCAATATAATTATGTTCATAAAAAATATACGTAAATATTTCCAATATTTTGCTCGCAGGTCTTCCTTGTGGAATACCGTTAGGTGGTTTAAATTTTTTTACTGAACTATTTAATATAGTTTTCTCTGAGTACAGTATACAAAATTAACTAAAGAATTACATATATCAAAAGAAATGAATTCATTAAAAATATAACTCTTATAAGTAATTAATAGCATCTTTACTAGATCTTCTAAATCTATCGAACAAAAGAGGTCTTAAAAATCATAATTATGTATATTATTATTATGTATAATTATAATTATGTATGAAAATTCTTTGATAAATAAGTTTATTTATTTTTAATTGTTTATTAATGATTAAATTATAGTATTGTTTCCACATAATTGTAATTACTTAAACTTTGTAAATATAACAAATAATAAAGTCTTTTTGTAAATCTATATATATATTTTTTTTGATATCATACCTTTCGGTCCCTTTTTAAATCTCAAAATTTAAATTATAAATATCCTTGTAAATGTAGTACTTATACTCATTGAATGCTGCAACTAATAAATTACATATTATAGTAAGATTGTTAATAAAATTATCAACTTCATCAAAAATCCTTCTTTTCATGAAATGGTAAATATGAGAGATCATAATCCCGAAACATGTAATCATATTCATTAATTATTTTGGTTCTATCCTTTACTATACCCAAAATTCCAGTAATAACATTGTTGGTGCTCTGTATCTTAAATACTTATATTTTGCTCATTTACATTTTAATTCATTCTTCATATTTTAATACTATTATAATTAAAAACAAATCTACTAATTTTTGTTATATATATATATATATATATATACAATACAATACAAGCCTTTTTAGTCGTAATATTTTTAATTGGAAGAAATTTCCTGCATGTTGAAAAATATATTTAAAATTAATCGTATTAAAAGAATTTTCATAAAGTTTAAATTACAAAATTCTATACTATTATCTTCCTTATTAATATTATCCTTGTTATTATGCTTATTTATTAGGTAATAAGTAATCTCTTTAATAATATTTAAGCATCGTCTATCTATTTTATTAAATTTCTATTTTATTACAATTATTAAGTCTTTTAGAATGCTTATTTCTTTTTTCCTTGAACCAAAAGTAAATTATTTAATATTTAAGTATAAGTGTTTTTAAAATTATTCAAGTCAAAAATATTTTTATTGCTTGTACTTCATTTAAGCATTCTTTTACATCCATGACTATTTTCATAAAACTTCTTTATTTTTAATATTCTTGTAATTTTTGGGAAAAAAGAAAAAAAAATCCTTATTATTTTTGTGTTTTATAACGAGTGTTTTATAACGAGAGAAATATTTCTGTTTAAGTATTATATATATATATATATATATATATATATATATATATATATATCTTTATTTATAAATTTATAAATAAATATATATATTTATCTTTATTATTTAAGGAAGTATTAAATATGCTAAATATTGGTTTTTTTATATTTCAATAATTTTTTTAACATCATTTTATTTGGATCGTAAGTAAATTCAAGTAGATAATTATTTTTGGTTTTCTTTGAATCAATCAATTAGAGTTTCCTTCTTTCGCTGGTGAATTCATTCATGGTTGTAAAGAAAATGGAGTGTAAGTGAGAAGTTTTTGAAGTTCTTACTCTGTTTGCAATTATTTCATTTTGATAATTTTTTTTTTATTATTTATAATTCAATATGTTCAAGATATTTTGGAATATGTCAAAAATTTCATTTTGACTGAGGTTTTATCATGATTAACTGGTTCCGCACTTTATAACTTTAATGATGTGTCGTTGGTAAGTATTTTATATTTCATTATGTTTCAGTTTACTTACCTTCGTGTGTTATTAATTATTGGTTTAATTAATAGAACTCTTTTTAATTAAAATTGTTAATTGGTGTTAAAATATTTTCGTAGATTTTTTAAACATACTTTGGTATTTTTAATTGTAATTAAATATATTTCCAATGTTTCCTTTCTTTCTTTTTTCTTGTGATTGAATTTCTGAATTTTTGATTATTGGTTTATTACCAACTTATAATGTAATTAACTGATGTGTGATGGTTATATATGTGTTTGCCGGTAAGCACAAATTATTCCATTTCAAAGGACGAAATAGTATTAATCACATTATCTCTATTTTTCTAAATTTCTGCTTTTCTATTACTTTTATTTCTTTTAAATTGGTTTGATTCTTAATAGTTTGTTTTGATAATTTAAGGCTTTAAATTTTAGATAGTTTTATTATTTAAGTACATTTTTGATTAATTTTCATAAGTATTTTTTAATTTAATGTTTGGTTGCTTCTTTAACTATTTGATATTTTTTCACTTAGTTGGTTTTTGTTTCTATTTTAAATATTTTAAAAATGTTTTGTGTTATATATATATATATATATATATATATATATATATACATAAAAATCCCTACATGCTGTGTTTAGCTGAGAAAAACGACTGGCTTATAGAGCCTTATGAATGGAGAATTCGGTTTTTGTTACAAATGTATTTTTTCGAAGCATTTAAGGTTACTTTAAAACTTTTTGTTGATTACTCTTATTATATGCTCTCAATATCCAATAGATTTTGCTTCATTTTTTTTTTTTTTTTTTTTTGACAAATAGTTTTACTTTGGTTTAGAGAAAGTAAACACAGATCTTCCTAAATATTGCAAATACAGTTTTTTTTTTTTATCTTTTACTAGCTTATTCATTATATACATAATAATATACAAGAAACAAAAAATATTTTTTCAGTTTTAAATGGATTCTTTGCCGTTTATCAAGCAAATTGCTTAACGTAGATTAGTTTGTTTTAGAGACTGCGAATCCAAACAAGAGAGATTTTGGTTAACTTTTTTAAAAATTAATACCAGATTACACTTTTTCTGATATTTTAAATTATTTTTTCAATTAAATTTAGAAAAGAAAAAAAAACAGGTTAGTAAACAAATTTTTCAAACAACTTACAAGCAAGTTTATTAGTTTAAAAAAAACAGTAGCATAATATGAAGCCAAAAAAATTGATTCCTTATAATTATAACGGTATATTGAAAATTCAGTTTTTTATATTAATACTCACAACATCAACGAAGCATTAAACGAATTTTTTTCACAATAAATGACGATGAAATACAGACTTTCTCTTTTCAACACTAGAATGATTAATTCCGTCAAAATGATACATCTTGGCTTTTTATTTGTAATTTTTGCAGTCACTAAAATGTTTTAAGGTAAATAACAGGTTTAATTAAAACCAATGACTAATTGCACATTCATAAAAAGATAAAATGTATGCGTAATTAAATAAATTAAGCTTACGATTGCAACATATATAAGCAAAGTGCAAATGATTACTGAAATCGTGTAATGTTAGTCGTACTAACAAAATATTGTTACATATTCTCCCGAAAAAGACTATTTAAATGTCATTTATGCCAAAGTAATAATATGAATCATTTTAATTCTTCATTTAGGAATTCGGAACTTGGGAATTTGGAAAAGAATTTTATAAAATATTATGTTTTTGTTGTAAGAAAGGATTTAAATCGATAAACTGACGTTAAACTAAATCTACGTCAGGATCTGAAGTTGTACTGCGAAATTTTGAACCATAGTTAAAAGATGAGATACCTATTTTTGTATTTTATTTTCCTTTTTATGCGGCGTAATGTCAGCACTTAGGAACCAGTTTCTTTCTAAACCACTCCAATCATTCCTTATGATGACTCGTGTGGTAATTGGAAGCGAAAGAATAGTCCCGCTGTAGCTCATGCATGTCGAAAGAGGCGACTAAAATGGGTACCCATTGCCTGGGGGTATAGCCGAGCACCCAACTGCTGCGAATTATATAAGGGTACAGTTCCTCCAAGTTGGGGGACCTCAAGGGCTTGCTTCAAAGGGCATCATGGTACAAGCATCATGATCCCAAAGCACCCCAGTGATATTTTTATTTCCCATGGTGTTTAATGGGTTTAATACCCCCCCTCACCTGATACGCTAACGATCCTTCTCTATTTTCGACCCTCCTTCTTGTCAACCAATTTTTCTGTTTTTCAATTTTTTCAAACGTCCAGATCACAACTTTGCCTTACTTGGAGCGACTAGGCCTCATCTAGGTCTTGTGGCATTCAAATACTATCACTCATTCACTTGTCTTTCAGTTTTTTCAAACGTCTAAATCAAAGCTTTACTTTATCGCAGCATAGCTATATCTGGCTCTTGTGCCATTAAAAGTTACAATTACACATATTCGATATGATATGATGAAATCGAAATTCGAGCTCATGATCCTCTGGACAGATAAATAGCTTTAGAGACATATTTCATAATTTTGAAACCGATCAAGTGATAAATTTGAGTTGGTACTCATTCTATTTCTCCATCGCACCATCATATGAGCGAAATTCCGTTTATAACGCTGAACACCCTTCATTGTCTTTAGTAGAAACAAGGCTCAAGTCCATCATTCGATTTCAACATTGCCAATAATGAAACTCACAACTGTGACTACTAGGATACCGAGACTTAATAATCCCCTGCCAACAAACCAGAACCCAGGTCGTTTCTAAGAATGAAATAAAGTTTTTAATTGATTTAAAATATGTTGTTTGGTGCTTCACGCGATGCTTTATGTAAAAGATGTTTAACTTGCTTGTGCTTGGGATGTCACTTAAATTTTCTTCTCACATGTTTTTACGTTTTCAATATTAAAATATTATTATAGGAAAACCTTATTGCTAAACAATAGTATGTCACATTCAATTTACCTAACTTTTTTCACATCCATTTAATGCTCATAAACTTAAAAAGAACCAGTTTGGTAATTAGTGAAATCCTACTTATTATACGATAACTGTCACGTAAAGGTTCATTAAGGCAATTTCTTGGAAGTTTTTCCATCCGGAGAGGAGATATCTCACATGTTCTTAGGAGGAAAAAAAAACGGTTGAGGAAATGAGAGCTCTCGTGAGTCTCTGAATGCACCAAAAAACAACTAATCTCCCTTTCACGCCTCAGTGCTTTTAGAGTGGGCTTAAAGAAATATTTTAGACGTAGAATATCGGTTTTAAAAGGATACAAATTTAGGGAGTATAATCCTTCGAAATGTGTTTTCATGCTTCTGGACCTGCGTAACATATTCACGTGTTTATGAGATTTTACATATCCTGTTTCCATATCTCACTGAAAATCAATCCAATTTTCTCACCGGATTTGTATCTTTTAATATCATTGTTTATTTATAGGATGTAAGAGAGTTTGGTTATTTCGTATAAAAAGTTTATGTTAGTTGGGAAAAAAAATTTTATGTATAAAAGTTTTTATTTGTATGGAATTTTAATTTTACCAAAGATGTCAGTTTTTAATTCGTCAGTAATTATTAATCGTTTCTTAGATTCATTATAATGATTATTTATATCAGCAATATTTAACTCGAAAGCAAGTTAGAATTATTATTGAATATAATTGTTATATATTTTTCAAATCAAAGCTTTTTCAAGAGATTAGAATAATCAGAGTTACACAATTAAAATTTAAGAAATCATTAATGAAGTTTATTTCCATAAATAATTGTTAAGTGAAGAGATTTTTTTTAAAGTTACAATTTTATAATAAATTAAAATATCCCAGACAAATATTTCTGACAAACAATTTAGACATATATATCATGTTTTACACAAGTACAATATCGAATTAGTTATTGCTATGAATAAGAAGAGTAATACCTTTTTATTATAATCTAGAATATATAAATGTATAAACATTGTATAATTTACAAAGCATTTATTACGCACATTTTACTCAAAATCCTGTATTAGGGCCATTAAATTAAGAATATAAGGAAAGAAAAAAGAAAAAAAAATCTATGCAAAGTTTTTCACAAAACAGATTTAGCCAACCAAGGTGAGCTTTTTTTATAATTATTGTTAAATTGCTCTATTAAACATAAGAATTAAAGTAAACGATGAAATATCGAGAAATAGACAATAGTAAACTTTTCCGATTTTAAAATTAAAGGAATCGATAAATTATTAAATTGAATATATTTAAACTAAATGTTATTCAAATTAAAGAAAATGATAAGTTATTGAATTGAATATTGTATCAGCTACGTGTAATTAAAATTAAAGGAAACGATAAATTATTAAATTGAATATGTTTAACCTAAATGTTATTAAAACTGAATCAAACGATAGAAAATTGAAACCTTTATCTAGTATACCAAAAGTAATCTGGTAAGTGAAAAGTGATCCAATTAAAACAATAACCTTTTTTTTTTTTTTTTTAAGAATTGAAAAGTAATCTGGTACGCCAAAAGTGATCCACCTAAAACAATAACCCCTTAGGTGGCTAAAAATTAGTTTATTGTATTGGCATATGGCAGCCAATAGCAAAATTTTCTTATGATCTATAGAAATAAAGTTAAAAATCACACATAAATGAAAGTATGAGAAATACCACTGCGCATCATATATCATGGTCCTTCATTGGCCTATCGAAAGCTCGACATGGTTTAATTTGCATTATAATAATAAAATACATTTCCCGATATCTTGGTGGTCTCTTATAAGTTGAAAATTTGATTTTTTTTAGTCACCCAAGCTCGATCAGTTTTTCTAGTTCAATCATTTTTGGCGCTTTAGATCACTTATCATTTTTTTATTATTTGCTTCAATTTTAATTACATCTAGCTTAAATATATTCAATTTAATAGTTTATCGTTTGTGCTTCAATTTTAATTATATACAGCTGATATAATATTCAATTTAATAATTAATCGTTTGCTTTAATTTTAATTACATTTAGCTTAAATATAATCAATATAATAATTTATTGTTTGCTTTAATTTTAATTACATGTAGCTGATAAAATATTCATTTTTATAATTTATCTTTTTCTTTTATTTTTATTTGGGAAAAGTTTACAATTGACCATTTCTCAATATTTCATCGTTTACTTTAATTCTTATATTCAATTAAGAAATTTAATAATAATTATAAAAAAAAAAGCTCACCACCTTAGTATGAAACCTTAGTAGCTCATATGTACCACCTTAGGTGGCTAAATATGTTCTTTGCAAAACTTTGCATAGAACTTCTTTTAAATCTTTTTTTTTTTTTTTTGTGCTTTACTTTGGAGATCATATTGCAGTAGAACCTTGTTAAATCGGATAATGTAGAATCTTCGGATAATTCAAAACAGTCTGCACGAAAAATTGTTAAACGATCTGCAAATTTCTTTAATAACATTCCTTTGTTTCATCCGCTTATTTTGAAAAACTAATTTTCTTTCTAAAAGTTTCTTGCGGCTATGAATGTGTGAAAGGAGAGGGAATGGAGAATGTTACTTTAGAAATATTCAGTGCAAAATCAACACAACTTTAGCTACAAATCTATCTAAAGCGAGAAATGGTACACGGTGCTACTTTGTCTAAATGGAAAATGCAATAAAACACTTTAAACACACTTCCATTGTTCACAAAATGGACGTTTTTATATTTTGTAAATATGATTCATATTCGATTTATTCAATATAAGTACGTTTTGTTTTACTTCATTCCCCCCATTTTCCGGTTAACCTAAATTTTCAATATCGACTTAATGAGGTTTAATTGTATTGAGAGTCTCTACCATATAATTTTTCCTTATGTAACCAAGACAGATGAACCCCATTCCATTCAAAAAAAATTATTAATTGGATTCAAGTGTTTAAATACTGGATGAAATATACTTTGTAGTTGACATCGATTTCTGTATTTTTCACAAAAACTGCTCTTTGTCAAATGCTCCGCATTTGATACTCAAGGTCACATAGTGAAACTTTTATAAGCAACGTTAGAACCAAATGTAAAATACAGTACTAGAAAAATAAAATTAAAATTTCGAATACAAAATGAAATGTTTTGTGCTTCCCCACGAATCCTTAATATCATTTTCATATGGAATAAATATCATTATTTCTAGGATCAGACATCAAATGGAAAAACTCCTTTGTTTAGCTTGTCATTTGGAATATGCAGTGCCTTATATGAACTATGGATTTATTATCGCTTTACTTACTACGGAATTATGAGAGATCATATCAACGAAAGGGAATACAAGTCAAAACTGAAGAAATGATAAGTATAAATATTGTCGTTTGATGATAATGTTGCGATATACACAATCACCATATCATGAATTATCACATTACGCGGGATCTTCCGCTTATGTGATGTATGCATCGATTATGTAAGGTTCGTCTAAGGTATATGATGAAACTCTTATAATGGCTCTCTCTCTCTCGCGTGGATAATATGATTACTTACAACCCTTAGTACAATAAAAAATTCTGTCAAAAGTTATAAAGATTTTGGCAAGATACCAGATGATTCCAGCTTTCTGCTATCGTTATACTGCAAATTAAATTGTGAAAAATTAAATTGTGTGATTGCGGGTTTTTTTTTTTTTTTTTTTTACATATTACAATAATCTGATTAGGTTTTTTTTCTCATTGATCAAATGGAAGTTTTGTTTATGAATGTAAGAAAATACTGAATACAGAATATTGCTAAATATAAGAATTCAATGCTTTGTGTAACTAATATAATACTTAGAGATTTATGCTCTTACGTATTCTAGAAGGTAATAAAAAAGATATTACTTTTTTTAGAAAATAATTGAATCAGTTTTTGTATTGGATATGTCTGAAATGTTAATAGTAACTGTAATCTCTAAGCTTTAAACATGCATTTCAGATTTTAAAATTAGCTATCCAGAAGGATAACTTCACGTTTGCAATAATTTATAAAAGTTTTAATTCTCTCAATAAATTTCTGAAATTAATGCTTATACCACGATAAATTCAATCACTTTGAAGAAATATTGAACAAATATTGTATTAACAAAATTAGAAGCAGATTATTACATTAAACATGAAATTCGATACCTATCATATTGTCAGTCTCGAGAGCTGTCTTTCAGACCTCTTCAGTTAAATAAATTTACTTTTATTGAAATTCTTTAAGAAAAATTTTTTTTTTAAGTATAACACCTTTTTCTCGTATAATTTTAGGAAATTGGTAAAATTTAATAATTCTTTTAATTTAAAATTTTCATAAAATTAAAATTAATTATATTTTGAATTTATGAGTATATTTTTCATATATAAGTAATCTAA
Source organism: Nephila pilipes (assembly GCA_019974015.1). Taxonomy (NCBI): domain Eukaryota; kingdom Metazoa; phylum Arthropoda; class Arachnida; order Araneae; family Nephilidae; genus Nephila; species Nephila pilipes. The sequence continues at coordinate 1,489,920 of BMAW01087746.1, forward strand.
CTTCATAAAAATAGTAGTTTTACATAATACTAAGCTTATTAAAAATGAGAAGAAAAAAAAAAGATATTGATATACGGTAAACAGTAAGAAAACCAAAACAATAAATGTGTTATTCAGGATCAAATATTTTTATTTTGAGTACTGGTTGATATTTGTTAATTTTTTGAGCAAATAAGTACAAAAAATTACTGATTTACATTGATGAAATTTTTTAATAATAATAATTATTTTAATTACTTATGCTTTACAATACTCTTTCTGTATACTATAGTTTTTTAAATCTTATGAAAACTTTTGAAGGTATCCGCCTACCTTCGAAAAGGATTTTTTTAAATAATTGAAAAAATAACTTTTTATATGCATTATACTATAAGATATGTCTAAAAACTTAAAACATAATGCAAAATTTGCATAAATTAATAATTTTTTTTAATATTTCAGCTCAAAAATACATAAAAATAGCAGTAAAAGGGCACTTGTGCAAAACACCAGAACTGAAATTTAAATAGAGATATTTCAGTTCTGTAAATTTTATTATGATGAATTGAAACTAGTTTAGGATTTGTGCTTCTCTCACAATTATAACCCTGAAAATTAAATATTTATAGCAAGTCGTACTTTAACATACAGAAAAAACGTACAAACCTGTGATAAGTTATGACTTTATCATCAATAAAATGCAAAGTAATCGCATTATAACAATAGAAGAGGTTCAGGTCCTGAATTCATTTTCATAGAGTTTTTCATGAAAGTTTCATAACATTATATACATAACTTTTTTCAATACGATGTTTTGCGCTGAAGCAAAATATGAAAATCTTGATTTTGAGAAAAATGCTGAAAATACATTTCAACCCAGAAACTTACCTAATTAAATAAACATTTAAGATTAAAAAGCCCCTGATTTGTAAAGTTCACTATCTGTATTACTTAAATAAGTTATCTTTTTCTTCCTGATTCTAAACTTTCCTAAGCTTACATTTAACAGGTGTTGTATAACGCTTTAATTCCCTGATTCGATTTTAATCCAACTTTTTGTATCCCTTTACTGTGAAGTAGCCCGGTTTTTCAATGTTCAGCTTATTTAAGATTTTTAATAGACTTGATGTCCTTCGTTAAATTGTATAATTGCATCATATGCACCCAATTTCACAGTTTTCAAACAAACAAAAACTTCCTTTAGTACTCTATATTATATTACAACATTAAAATATTCATTTGTGTTTTGGGTCTTAAGAAATTCATCTTGCATGTTGGAAGATATTTTAATGGCGATATTACGTAAAATATCAATGAAAAACAAACATTAAAGTACCATTTCCGGTAGAAAAATGCTACTTCCAGTTCTAAAATTTGATACAGACTATTATTAAAATGATTATAACTCAAGTTCTATATAAGATAGAAACAAAATTAAAACTGTTCTAGAAAGCTAAGAACCTATTAATTTATTAATAGACCGTAAATAAAAAAAATCAACTTTTTGACCGAAAGTCGCGTTTTAAAGGTAGGCAGATACCTTAAACTTATTTTTGATTTGTGAAAAATATCTTCAACTTTATAAAATGTCTGATGTAAGGTAAAATGTATAATTTATGTAGCTGGAGTCTTACATATATTCTCAGAATGATCTTGGTTTAATTCACAGTCAAATCATCACTTATATATACACAGGCATACACAAATAACTATAAATATATTTATTCTGTTATAGCTATGTATGATTCTTTTGAATAATGATTTGAATTTAGTGTTATAAATTTTTATTTATTGCAATATTTTCATTTTCTTCAGTTTTTTTTTTCATATGATGTAATGATGAAATTTAATAGGAAAAAAAATAATCTTCTTGCTAAGTTGAATCCAGAGTATGGTTATTGTTTATTTCCCACCAAAATACGTTTTCCTTTACTTTTTTTTTATTTTCTTCGATCCTTTTGAAATCTATTGAAAAATGTCTCATAATTTTTGAGTTATATTCACAGAAAACAACAATACAATCGCAATCACCAACAACAATCGCATTTTACACTTGAAGAACGAAAATAGCTGGTGTTCATAGACAAATCAATGTCACCTATATACACTGGCAGAAACATTTTCTTATCTTTCAACGCTTTTCTTATACCCATACCTTAAGATTTAGGGAGATCCTGTAACATTTTTGAATTTTTGCGTCTGAAAATGCTTGTTACGTTATGTTAATCTATTTAACTAAAATGTAATAGCAATTAAGCATTTAAAATTTAAAAATAAACTAATATCAGATTCTAGTTTGCTACTTGCTTATAAAGATAAATATACTTAGATAGTAGACATAGAAAAAAACAATAAGTAAAGCCACAAAATTATATGAATCTCTTAATATTAAAAATCTCTAACATATACTGGAGATATTTATTGTGAGGAAAAGCTTTTGTCACATTTGCAAACAATACGATAGTTTTATGTAACGTAATGCATGTAAGAAAATCGTTATTATTGTAAGGCAATTCACATAAAAACTATACTAAAAACAAATATCAAGTTTATGTCACAAACAGGGTCCAGAATTTTAATACCGTAGTTATTTTTAACATTATACACACAATAACATGTCAGTATTTTATTGTAATATATGTAAAAAATGTAACAGTAATATTTACTTGTGCAAGTACCCTTGATACTTGCTTTCTTTTATGAAAGTAAGTGTATATCATGAGTTGATTTTACACATTTTAATATCAAAAATATTTATTTTTAGGAAAAATAAATTTTAGGCATGTAGAAAACGGAATATAAAAAGGGTCCTTACTTCGATATTGTGATTCCGTGGTTTGATGTAATATATTTAGCAAATTTTTTTTATTTTTTAAAATTATTCAGTTCTGATTTGTCTCACTTATTAAGTGGAAACTACATTAGTTTGCGATATGGCGCGTTTATTAAAGATAGTTATGACAGTTTTAATTTTGTATGTTTATCAAATAACATTTTGTATTTTGTCTATATGAGTTATTATTTAAGTTTAACCTTAAAATTTATGCATTTAATAGAAATAAAATTTTGTTTTGAATTAGAAATAAATTCAATTAGTAAATATGAAGAGGATTCAATTTTTCAAGTTTGTGGTAACTTAGAATAAAAATCGCAATTGTTGGAATTCATAAAATTACAATCAATTTAAAATAGTTAAGTAATGTGTCGTATTTTTTCATTATATGTTTTTAATTTACGTAATAAGTATGAATAATGCATGGTTCACTCTATAAATAATTCCAGTATCTTAACTGTAAACACATATGAATGAGATTTTTGTTTCATTCGTAATTCAAAACAAAAAAGTTGCGAATTTCTAAAATATCATCTTTATTTTGAAAAGAGCTGAAATTCCTTTCACTGATTTATTAAATACATATATTGAGGTCCAAAATAAATTGATCAAACTTTATCTACACTGACTGAAAATTTTTACTATCAGAAAATATTTGTTGTAATTAATTGATATCTTACAGATATAATAGGATAATTGAGAAATATCTATTGATATCATTTAAAAAAACTAAATTATAATTTAGGTTCATAAAAAATTCTAATTTTCAAAGTAAAAAAAAATGTGGTCAAAACATTAGTAATAACAGTGAAATAAATATTCAAATTAAGAAAAGTATGTGCAGATTTTACAATTTATCGTTATGTAAAATTACTCAGCATAAGAATACGTAAATTTGCATAAAACGTTCCTTAAAATTATGTTCAGAATATGAAAGTTTTATCTAAAAAAAATCTATAAAATAAAAAAATTATCACTTAATTTTTTTTTAACAGAAGAAATTTAATGTTAAGAAAATGATGTTTATCAATATTAATTATCAAAAATCTCATTGTTAACAAAGTTATTAAAATGCGGGAATTAAATTAAGTTGATTAAATGAAGGTTTTCCTATTGTAAATACTAAAATTTGCGCTTTTAATTAACTTTTAAAAACTATAGTTTCGATAATACTTGTAAATTAAATAAAAAAAAGTACATCATTACAAGTAAATTAAACTTAGTAAACATTTATTAAATTTTAATTAATAATACAAACCATATTAAGCAAAAACGTAATTAAGTTGAATAAAATGTATCCAAATCAATAAATAGCTTTTCATCTTAATCGATTTTCTTATTAAATGATCAAAATGTTATTCTAAAGTGAAACAGAATTTCCCTAAATCATTTGCAATTAGCTACTAATGTTTCAAAATTGCTCATTAAAGCAATAACTATGGAAGAAGTTTTGACAAACTACATTACAAATTAGGATAAAATATTTTTGGGGGGAATTTTAATAATATCATACTTTTTTACAAAATGTTTCAAAATTATTTTTTATTTTAATTTTCCTCAGTTAAATAAAATGACTCAAATTATTTTCAAATTCTTCACTTTTATAAGATATATATAATTTGAATAATTTTAAAATACTTCCTAATAATTTTTACAAAAGATCATGGCGAGTCTAAATGTTGAAAAATACTTCAATCTATTTACTCGATTTATTTCTAGTTTTGTACTTCAACCTAGAAATATTTTCCTATTTTCGATATTTAAATTCATAATTCTCATGAATTTGGAATACTTATTCTTGCTATAAATTTTTCTTTAACCTTCTCGTTCGTTTTTTAAATTCAACGATAAATTTCATTTTATGGAATCATTTTGTGATTACCAATACTGATAACTACTTAAGAACATATTCTTTCATTTTTTTTTTTTAAATTTGAATTCATTTTCTTTTGAAATATTTATTTATAAACAGAAAAATATTTAAAAGCTTCAGAATTATTCAAGCTTTGATTGATAGTTAACAAATATTTGTACAAAATGGAATCGTATTTTTCGTGTTATTGCATTACATTAAATGAAATTATTTTGCTTACTTTTAGTTTCCTTCCTATTTTCTATTTAACACCGTTCAAATTTCTCTATAAGTTTATTTATTCTTAAGAAATGGAGCATGTTTGCTTTACTTTTCACTATTTAGGTCCCATAATATCACTCTTTTCTAGAAGTAGTTTTCACGAATAGTCATTCGCGTATAAGTTCAAATGCCTTCAAACCTACTTGCTTATCTGACGAAGTCTATCGTTGGGACTAAGAAGAGAATACAAATGAGAATGTCAAGCTAATGTTACTTTACTTTTTCCAGAACACATTTGTCACAAAAATAAAATAATTACTGCAACAGAAGCTAGATTGCGTGTATAAGATATATGGTTTTATGGAATAAACTCAGTTCCTTCTGTTAATACAATTATAGTATATAACAGCTCAATGAAAAAGGAAAATAAACCGTTGAAGAAAACATTTAAACATTTAATTTCAAAAAGAAATCTCTGGTTTGATCAATATTTTCGGTACTTTACTGACTTCTTGAGAAAATAATATTAAAATGAGGAAAATTATTTCATGTTACGAAAATATTGATGTTGTATAAGATTAAATTCGATTCATTCACTATCTTTTCATTTTTTGTTCCATTCCCATTTTTTTAGTCACAATTGTATTTTTTTCCTCATTTTAGCAGCTAAGGTAGCTTACTTTTTCAAAAGGTAAATAACAACGTTTTATTTCAGGCGGGTGTTAATCTCGTCAATTTTCGTAAAAAAAAATATACATTAAATCGGATTTTATTAAGTTTTCCTCTGCTTTACAATACATTAAGCAACCTGATGCTTTGTTTCTCTCGTTCTTTCTCTGTCACTGTTTCACTCAGATTGTTACCATATTTTCCTCGTTTCTAAGTTTATTTTATTTTTATATTGACGCTTTCCTAGTTCTTCAAGATTATGAATTCAAGTGAGATTAATTTAATAAAATAATGACATTAGAGATGTTTTTAGGATTCTAAATAAAATTTATTTTAAATTATTATTGCTGACTAACTAACTTTACATATTATTCTTATTTGGTAAAAGATATGTAAATTGGAAATGAAAGAGTTAAACTTCTTGCAATATATTTACCATCAATCATATGTGAATTTTATTCTTAATGAACTTATTTTATGTTATTTGAGTAACAGCAACACGACAAAAACGACAAATATTTATTTAGAATTTTAATGTCTTACTTTTGGTTTTGGGTTAAGAAATTGATGTTAAAATTTTAAGTAATGCTTTTGCATTTCTTACACGACTGAAAAAATTATTTTATTGATTTCAGATATTGCACAGAAAAAACTGGAATTTATTTTACAGTGTCTGCATTTAACAGCTATTCAACTTTTAAAATACACATTTAAATAAAAGCAATCAATACCTAGAAATATAAAATTGCTTAATAATTAGAACTTTTTTGCTTAAATAATTTCGTAAAGGGACTTACAATATTTTTCCTTACGTAAAATTCGTTTAAAATACAAAATTTAAAAAACAAATACTTAATGCAAAATTTGTATACAAAATTTTAATGCACAATTAATCGTAGTATGTATTTTTAAATAGAGAATTGAAACCAAACTTTAGGTCATTAATTTTATAAAGTCAGTGTAATGATAAATATGTTTTATAATTAATAGTTATTGTTAATAGTATTACAAAAAAGATTATAATCTAAAAATAAGGATATATATATTCAGTATATATATGCAAAATTAGAAATTTTTCTGTATGTTTACATTTTTCAGGGAATCAGAGAAGGGAGAAGGGAGCATGTATTAAATTATGATTTATCTTTACGGTGATGAAAAGTCATTACCCGTAAGAAAGTTTGCGTGTACGAGTTTTCCCTTTTCACAGAATGACATTTGAGAGGAACATTTTTCAGGAAGTACGAGTAAGCAGAAAACGATCAGAGCATGTTAATTAATAAGATTTTATCATCTTGTTTCAGCTTGATTAGATAATTTTTAACTGGAAAACTTGCACGATGTGTTTCATTCTTAAGTCTGAAACGATATGATCAAAAATTATTAGCTGTACTATGCTTTTGGTTTTTCGATCGTTACACAAGTAAACGAGAAAAGTTAAAGATAGTCTTCTCAAACATTTTTTATAAGAACTACTGATTCATTTACAACGCAGCTCCACAAATAATTTAATTCTTCTTTTTAAGTTCATTGAAAAGGAAAAAAAAACTATCATTTTTTTATAATTGTTCTACAACAGTTACGGGTACTTCTTTTTAATGTTTGAAGTACTAAAATAAATAACTTATTTTCAGTTGCTTAAATTTATATTATAATTTTATTTTTATGATTTATAGTTTTAGAAGCTACGATTGATCCCATAGATCAAATGCTATACAAAATTTAATTAATGAATTATTAATTATCAAATAATAGGTACATTTTAGGGATCTTTGTACGTACTTTTTGAAGGGATACGCTTAAAACAACAATTTTAATAAGAAATTAGATTCTTTGTTTTAAAATAAGAAAACTCTACCATCCTTTTTCTTTCTAGTAATATTGAAAATCAGTTCTAGAATTATTGTTCTTCAAATGAATAAAATTAAGGGAATGAAAAAAACATGTGTTAAAATTGAAATAAGGCTTCCAAAGGATAAGAGATTTTTTTAAAATAAAGTTCATTTATTTTTCTTTCTGACTAGTAATGACAATTTTTCTTAAGGAAAATACTTCTTTTTTACTAGAGCTTCAAGAAAACGTTGTGAATATTTTGATAACGGCCTTCAAATGAGACAGTCTCATTCTTTAAGAAAGTTCATGGGTTTCTCGTTTCATTTTGATGTGAAAAAAGTGACAAATGATATGCAGTACATTGTGGTCGTATGATGTAAGAAGTTATGCAGATTGCATTGTACCTCCATTACACTCACAAATGTATTGTTTTAGAATAGTTCATTCGTTATAAGTTTCGCAATTCCTAAATTTTATATATTTTTTTTAAAAAATGTCTAAAATATGTTTCTGACTAGCAATTTTTAAACTAAAGAAAGTGGGTAGGTTTTAAGTTTCTCATTTTTGCAGTAAAACAATTGCAAACAAATTTCGCTTTAAACATGAATAACAAATAAATGGGTTATGAGAATCAATATCTCAAGACTAAGTGAATGTGGTATATTAAACTAATTATTTAAAAAATAACAATGGTACTCGAAAATTCTACATTATCGAAATTTAAGGTATTCAATTTACTGCAGACTTCCTAAATACTTTCAAAATAAATTTCACTTTAATATGGATCATATGGATATATAATAACTAAAGAAATAATTGGAAATTTGCTAGTTAAGTAAAAATTAAAGTACTATTTATTTAAGATGTTAAAAATCAGTAAAGTAAGAAAATTACGTTAAATTAGCTGTATATGTATGAATGATAAATTTTATTACATACTAACAAATACTGAGTAAAATATGAAATGTGGCTTTAAAAACCGAGACTGACGCTGCAATAGAAATATGCATGTATATAAACTCCAGCAACAGACCACTGTTTAGCGTGAAGCCGTCTCTTTCGAATGCAGTGCCTCTGTTTTCTGTAAGCAAATCCGTTTAGCCGCAATAGAGTTTTCTTTTTATTTAGTTTCGCTGGAGAAATTAGTGTAACAACAGAGCAACGAATTGTTGTGAAACTTCACTTGAAACTTGAGAAAGCCGCTTATAATTCATTAAAAGATTATATGTAAAACTTATAATTCATTGAAAGAAGTGTATGGCAATGAAGGATTATCGCGTGCACGTGTTTTTTTTTTAGGGGTTTAAGCATTTTCAAGGTGGTTGAGGAAAAGCTGAAGGTGAATCACGCTCGGATCGCTTTCCCACGTCGAAAACGGATGACAGTATTTAAAAAATTGGTAATCTGGTTCTATCTGACAATCGGCTAAGTATTCGTGCGATTGCTGAGACAAAGAAATTGACAAGGAATCCAAGATTTTTTTCTGCAATATTTTTTCATCAAGACAATGTATCGCCTTATTCTACATTGTCTGTCAACAAGTTTCTAGCCAAGTACAGCATCCCATTCTCAGACCATCCGCCTTATTCGCAGGATCTTGAGACATGCGACTTCCGTCTGTTTCCTAAGGTGAAATCTGCATTGAAAGGAACAAGATTTGATTCCTTTTAAACTGTGAAAGAGAAAACGGTGCGCATTTCGAAGGAGCTGACAGAAGACTTCCAGCACTGTTTAGATCAATGGAAGATTCGCAAGGAGCCTTGTACGGATAGAAGAGGATTGGGAGGGGTATATTGAAGGTGATAATAAGTAAATATATATGGAACCTCAAAATAAAATATTTTACACAATCAGTCTCATTATTTGATAGCCACATCTCGTATTAACTCATTACAAATTGTTGTCAGCATTTCTAATTTTAAATAATTTAAAAAATAACAAAATAAAAACAAAACATTATTAAGAATATCTATGCTTTAGCTTCTCTTTTTGAATATAAATCTCGAAATATTTTGAATTTGAAAATCTTAAATTAAAATGGTTATTCATTTTTTAAAGAAATACTTAGTAATTATGATATTTTTATGGTATTTTTGTTGATTATATTTTCACTATTTAGCACGATCATTTTATTTATACTCATTTTGTTTCGTTTTCTTTTTTTCCGGTTCATTGCATATCAATAAAGGAAGAAAAACTGTTATTCTCTTTTAATTTACATTTTTCCAGCTCGATTTAAATATTTCAAAAATAGTTCATTTTACTTTAGTTCTGTTTAAGTTAGCTGTTTGTAAAAAATATGTGCCATAAAAAAAAGAAAAATATATATTAAAACTAGTAAAGAAACTTGTATTTGAAATGTAAAAAAATATCTAGAATAATATTAGAGAAAATGAATTCGTGGCGCATTACTCATTTTTACCAAACTTAATATTACCAAAATATTTTTAACAATTTACTCTGATGAAAAATATTAGTGGAAAAAATATAAAATTTTCAAATATTTAAAAGGGAACCTTCAAAAACTTTCATTTCTTTTTATCATTTTTAAGCAATGCTATTAACAATGTAATAGCATCACAATAAAAATAAATTCATTTACTCATTTAATCACGAGTATTTTAGAATTTTTTTAAATGTGCTATAAATTTATACACATTTTATTTTTATTTCTCAGAAATCAACTAAGAATTCTTTTGTTTGAATATCAACAGTTTTTAAGAAACATGATGATAAAGTTAAAAAAAAATTGTAAATATTATTTAAAAAATAGTATTTAATTTGAGTTTATAATATATATATTTACCATAAAAGCTTGCAGTGGAACACTTCGCACTTTGTGCGCGCGTGGATATGCCATTACATGAAAAAAACTATAATCTACTTTGACTAATAAAAATCTTTTTAATATTCTTTTAATAAAATTACAAATAGAGTTAGAGAAATTTCTAATATGTTTAAAACTTTAAAAAAATAGATAATAATTTTAGTAATGTAAAACTTCTTCATATTTCTAACTTCTGAATTTCACAAACTACCTATTAAATTTAGAGCTGCAACTGATGGTTTCAATACTTACATTACTAATGGAAGTAAAATGTTACAAAATATTTCATAAAAAGCTATTGATGATTTTGGTAAGATTATTATTATTAAATATAGTTATGATATTGCTAAATATGTATATGATGAAAAGATTTTACTCAATATATAGCAATGATTTTGAAGATTTGTTTGATTCGATAGAAATTGAGGATTTATTCGAAGTTCTTAATAATTTTAAGAAATTAGAGATTGATTGTTCCGTTTAAAATGTAAAATTTAAATTTCTAATTAATTTTTGTTTTTAAAACATTATATTATATTTTATGATAAAAAAAAATGTAAACAAATTAAAGGCATGCCACAAGGTGGTCCTGATAGTAGTAGTTGTAGTAGTAATATAAATAATATATATATATATATATGTGTGTGTATGTTTATTTGTATGTATCTATATATATATATGTGTGTGTGTATGTGTGTGTGTGTTACAAAAATTTAGCGGAATTTAAGTTTTGTAAGTTTTGGGGGATTTTTATTAGAGTTCTTTAATAGAGGGATTGGTTTTCAATCATTACCACGGGTTTTTAGTTTCGATTCACGCATTGAGTAAAAAAGGGGACTTTCCCTTTTCGTTCGTATGCCAAGTTTAATTACGTGTGAGAATTTAAGAATATGATTGCTAAAAGTTAGTCCTCCTAGCTTCTGCAATATAAAAAATTAACACTGTATTCAAGCGCACCACCGCGCTCCTTCCAAGTACATGTTTCGAGAGATGCGAATTCTCGAAAGTGTGTTGATCCCAACGCCATGTTGTTCCATACCTCTCCCTTCCCGGTTTTCCCTCGTAATATCATTAAAGAATAAATTTGATTTTTAAACGGCATGCTGTCTCTGCCCTGACTACTAAATAATTTAAGCACGTTTGGTTGTATTTCGGAAAAAACCAAGTCCAAGATATATATATATGATTTATCTTTTTTAATTAAAACTGATACACGCTAGTAAAATTATTCATGCAACGGGTTACTTAGATGTTAACTTAAAATTGTGGATAATAGGCTATGTAATAATATTTATGACGAAAAGGATAGCCATGATTTTTGTTTGTGAATAAAGTACCTTTCTTTTTTAGATAATTTAAACTTAACAATTTTAGTAATACATTACATAATTATATTCTATGTATTATTAAATTAGTTAATAGGTCTTAAGGCGTTTGAAATAATTTAAACAAATTCCAATAGATTTGCATTTTAGATGAATACTTAAATTTCTAAAAATCAATTTAAAATATAAAAAGTCTAAAATAAAATAATTTTCTTTTTTTAACATTCTTTTGTTTTGGAATTCATTTTTCTTATGTTTTTAATTCTTTTTAATCTATTTCATTTTGCATTTATCTTTGTTTTAATTTAGTTTTGTGTTAATGTTATTTAAAATTTTCGCATATGAATAATAGATATGTTTTTTTAACTTTAACTTTGTAATATATAGGACAGTACTAGTTTTAGTCATTGCTTTTTAAGGCGTCAAATATTATCTTCTGACGAAGTGGCTACTTCAAGGTGGATTATATTTTATATGAGTTATTTTTTAGTTATTTTGATTATATTTTTAACATTATTTTTCTTACTTTGCTCATTTGCAGTCTATATTTAGATGTTTAAGCTTTCTATGTTTTTTTTTTTTTTTTTTTTTGTTAATAAGTGGGGTTTTTCAGTTTTTCGACTTTTATTTATTCTCTTTGGCTAGTGTTTGGAGGTCTCATCTCTTTTTTATAAGGCTGTGACTGATTACGAAAGATTGATCAGTGTGATGCAGGTTTAAGCCGTTTTCCACTGTCCTAAACCTGTGGCAGTATTACATAGCTTTATTTATCTTTTGTTTATTTTTTAAATATTTCCACTTTCTTTTCTGTTTTGTTTTTCCATGTCTCTTCTGAAATTTTCTTAATTATTTCTGCAATATATATATATATATCAGGATGTTGATAAATTTTCATTCAAAGAGCTACTATAAAATTTTTTGTCTGTCTGGATAGCGTCAAATCAAGGTTTCAAATAATTCAATCTCCAGTTTGAAATTGAAGGTCACCGATTCTAGACTCGACGGGAAACGCTTATTTCTGTTTTACTTCTTAGGCCGTTAGAGTGCTATCTTTTGCAAATAAATCGCAAGACAAAAGCTTTTTGTCACGTAGGAACACTTTGTACTCACGTTGGAAAGCACTAAATTGAGATTTCTCTTCAAGTTTATTATTAGAACATTCAAAATTATTTACTTTGCTTCTTTTACAATCCAATACAATATGGTTAAACTTCAGCTAGTCGTACAGAAATTCGTGATGACATACGCCTCTTCTTTTTTGTGTATTACACAATGTCCTGTATCTCAGGAAACATGCAGGAGTTTAAGTGTATGAGAATTATTATGTATTGAAACTTTGAATATTTCATATCATTGAATTCTATTGTTTTTAAATAACTTGTTGTCGTAATGGATAACGGTGAGATTTCTTTTTTTTTTATTAACAATTTAAATTTTAAAATTAATATTCGTATTTTTCTTATATTCACTGCTACTCAAGTTAAGTCGATTCAAAAAGTGCAGCTTTAAACTCTATTCTGTTCGAACAAAAGATGTAAGAAAAATGCAGAAAATATTTAGATAGTTGATGATTCGAAAAAAAGGATTTATGATAAATTACTTCATTATGTGATAGTTTGGTGTTAAATTTCGCTCTACATAAAATAGTGAGTAAAATAATACTGTATTTGTCTTAAGATGTGTATTTTTTTCAAGGATACATATACATTTGAAGTCACTAATAGTAATTATTTCTCTTTGTGCCCATAAATAATTTTTACTTAGTCATTCAAAATAAGCTAGAAATTATACATGTTAAAGGATATCAAATCCTGTGGAGCATAATTTTGTTTAAAATAAGCGCTTCATATATAAGTGGAAATATATATAATTTAATATTAAACTGAATAACAATTAACACATGTTATTCAGTTACATATTTCGTGCTGCAAGAAATATCTTCCATTTATTTATTACAGTTTTATTAAAAGTGAGTGACATCATTTTATAAATGAAGGAAAATGCATAGTATCAATACAAGTATATATTTTATTACATAAAAACACTGTAAATATATATATATGCATATCATAACAGTACATACTAATATTGTATGCAATCTATTTTCATAATTCATGCATATGTATGTAAATATGCATACATATATATATATATGTGTGTGTAAATCATACAGGCATAAAGAAGTTATGAATTTGTTATATATTTATCATCTCAAATTTGTTTGCATATTATGTAATAATAAGTGTATAGCTGTTATGTAGCTTAGTAAACATAAAATTATTTAAGAATTTTGAATAAAATATATCTAAACTGAGATCTACAAAATTTTCATTACTATATGTTTTCAAATGACCAAAAATTATTGCATAAATACCATGACACAGCCATGTAATGGAGTTAAAATGTTTTCTAGAGTTTCCTCAAAGCGTCTTTATATACAAACCCAAGGCTCATTTTAATAACATGCTTGAATGAAACCAAAAGTCATACCTAACAATTTTCTATTCAAAAGTTAAAAGTAAAAACATTGTGCACCCAAAGAAAACCTGATAAAAAAATCTCTTCGAACGAAACTCAAGCATGGATTCGCGCATTACATGTCATGACCATGTTTACGATTCCTAAACAAACAAAAAAGATAAATATAAAGTTTGCGGAAGAGGCAGCTTTACATCACGTCGAATATAAATCGAGTGTTATATAAAAAAGAAAAGTGGGAGAGAAGAAATAAAAAAGAATGTCTCATATTAATATGTATCGCAAAACAAAGACACAACACTGCGCGTAGCTTCACGTGCGACCAAGTCCCGAATATTCAAAATTCAGAGCAATAAATGAGGAGGAATCTTCATCCCCACACGTAGGAGGTGGCATTGGCCAACACCGCAATAGTCTCGAAACAGGTGATTTATGTCTATACACACCCGGCTTGCAATTAAGGGGAAATTGTCAAAATCAGTGGCCTGCATTCGCATCTCTCTTCATTGGTCGGAGCTAAGGTATATAAAAGAGGACCGCTGTCCCTTAGAGAGTACACACACAATCACTCGCAGAGCATTGGGAAGTAGGACGCGCAGGCATACAGACATGTTGTTTTCAGTTTTAACCGTTCTCATCTGCATCGGAGCAGCTTTGGCTGCCCCGCCGACTACTAGTCAACCCGCGGTGTCAGAGGCTCCTTTAGAAGCTCAGACTGATTTTCCTGCACCGGTGAGTTTCGAAAATTAATTTTTTTTTTTTTAAAAAATAATTTAAATATTTATTTTATTGTATTAAATAGTTCTTTTATTTAAAAGTATAACAGTTATGTTCATTAAACTGTATAAAAACCTTACTAGAGGATTCAAAGAGTAATTTTTAATCGTTTAGGGTTGACAAGATAAATATTTATGTTATTTATGAATTAAGGAGATTGAAAAGTACGAAGTGTTTAAAGTGAGAGAAAAAAATTATGTTAAATGTTTAGATTTAATTTAAACTCATTTATTGTTTATGTATAAAAATAATTAACTTTTTAAATGTCTGTGTTTAAGAAAAGATATAGAAATTTTAATTATAACTAAATTTCATAGAAAAGTTTAGTACATAAAAATTGAATTTAGTTAAATTTCAATGCATTTTGTGTTTGGAATTATATACATTCTATGAGGACTCAGAATTAATAAACCATATAGTTGAACTTATTTAACTAGATTTAAAAGACAAATGTCTACCTTTTAAATATTTTACAATCAAAGTTAAATAGATTAACGCTGATAAAAATACTGAAACATTTTCTTATTTACCCAATAAATTTAAGAGTATGAAGCAAAGAATATATTACAATGATATTTCCTGGTTTATTTTATTGGAAATCATAGCAGTAAGGGTAAATTGAAAAAAATTATTTATTTAATTCTTTACTTTTAAAATAATGTTTTTTTTTTTTTTTTTTTATTTAAACGAAGCTTAGAAGCTAATACTTTTTTACTTAAATGTGTGATACTTTTATTAAGAGCTCCTCTTATGCACAATTAAAAATCAAAATAGTGGAATTCATGATTCTTATAAAGAATATGTAACTATTGTTACACAGAATGAATTTATTCAAAGGAAAATTAATTTTTATTTTACAGATTTACTTATAAATGAAACTTTATGATAGAAATAGTCAGCGTGGATATACGAATTTTCTAACAATCTGAAAAAGAAAATCTTCTTGATTTCATTTGTAAAATATCTCGTTGGAAAAATACCCTCAAAAAATATTTTGAAATGGAACTTCAAAAAAATACGTAAAGACAAAAAAAATTTCTTTTTTGATTTTGCTTAATTCAGCTGTGAAAGAAGTCTCGCAAAAATATTTTATAAGAAGCTTTTTCATTTCACTGACACTCGAATAAGGTCAGTAAAAATGTCGTAAGGATATTTTATGCGAATGATTTTCTATTCCATTAACACTCAAGGAATGCATCTGGAGATTCAGAGTCAGCGAGTCAAATTCCTCTAGTCCTATTAGTATTCAGCATACCTAATGTTAAACCGGAAAGTTATCATTTGTCTGAACACGGAATTTCCGACTTTTTTTCTCATTCACATGCAGAAGCCAGGTATATATATATATCTAAAAACGGGAAAGAATAGGTTGTCTATCATCAACTAAAAGCGAACAAATGTAGCTAGTTGTCAGTAGGGATGGAAAAAACACGGACGTGCAGTGAAGCACATCATTCTCCGCCGTGAATGACAGAAACCGATGTCACCGATTAAGTTCAATGGCCATTCACCTACGCTCTAATTGAGCCCTCAACTAAACGGGAAAACTGCGTGTTTATCTTTGTCTCCACTTGTAATTTTTTTCTAGCTAATAGAAGGATTTATGTAAAGCTGTTGGCTGTGCTCTCAAAATTTTGCATGATTACTCATCTGTCTAATAAATAAATTAGACGTTTCTTTACATGTAATGCTTTTGTGCATTTCGAAAAGTGAATTGAAAAGAAAATTAGAATTAACTTGCAATTTTTTTATTGTCATTGAATAGGAAGTAAAAAGTATGCGTCGTTCCTTTTTTTAAAGAAAAGTAGAGAGAAAATTAAATAGCGGGTTTCAGATAAATGAATCTGTATATCTTTAAGTAATATTTTTACCAAATTACATTACATGCGAAATGAAATCTCTTAAAATATGAGTTTTATTTATTTTATTTTAAAATACATTGTATATTATTTGAAAGTTCCCTTACGTATAATTAGTTAGTTGACTTAAGATTAGATTATATATCGAATAATAGATATTTAAACAATTATGAAAATATCAAATAAAGATGTGAAAAAAGACATTCTTATCTTGTTATCAATTTTTTTTTCCATTTCTGCTTTTCTTTACAGAAGCTTAATGTATTCAGTAAATTCTCTTTCTTTTACTATGTTGGGAGATACTATATACATTTTAGATGAAATATCAATTTCATAAAATACAAAAGCATTTACTTGTACTTAGAAAATTGCGTTAATATTATCCTGAAAGAGTACTGATACTTAAATCATTGTTAAGATTGGGGGGATATATACATTTGTTTTTTCATCATAAATTAATTTTTAAAATAATACGAGGATCAGAATTTAATTCATCGATACCAGCATAAAATTAAAATTCCAACTACTCTGAGTTATCTAAGAATTGTGAATTATATCACTATAAACCATATAAAAGTGTTTTAAAATTGAAAATTAATATACACAAATAAATAATAAAATTATTCTTTTAAACTTTTATTGTCGTCAAGTAAATTTTTGAAGTCATGAAAGGAAAATTTTAAAATAGCTTTAATAATTTTCAGTAATTTTTAAAATTAAGTTACGGTATTACTTAAATCCAAGAACAAAAGTAAAATATAGATAATTCTTATAGATGCTTATTTCTCTCACTAGTAAAAAAAATCATGAATTCCATAACCTATTTTTTGTATTTAAACTAGCTGTAGGATACCTGGAAACAATAAAAAATAAAAATTTCATATTGCCATTCTACGAATTATCATTGCTCGGTTAAGAGTGCAGATTTAAAAAAAAATGCTTTAAAATTATTCAGTTGTGTTTAATCCTGATCCAGAAAAATCGGTGAGGGAATTAGAAGATGTTTTTAAGACCTTGAAGTTAGTATTTTGATGGGTATAGTAGCTAGAAGTAGGCCGAAATTTGAGAATTCGGTCGTTCTAATAAATGTACGGGAGGGGAATGTCCCCAAAAACGTTTTTCCTACCCAGTGAGAAAGCAAAATCCGGTTCTTTTACCCTCAAATAGGCAAATTTGAATAGAAAGCGAAGACCTTACAAAAGTCTCTTGCCCCACTTTAAAGTAACCCACAGGATAAAACAAATAGTAAAAGTGATATTCCTCACACGTTTAACAGAGAAATAGGACATTGACGAATCTCTGCGGTTTGATCATCGAACTGAATCGGAAACTAGTACATTTAGAAAAGTTAGGCTGTGATACGTGAGTCTTAAGGTCATGTTTTGAAAAAAAATTGAAATAACATTGCAACATCAAGAAAATTGATGTGGGTCAATAATTTACATCCGTTTTTGGATTTTTATTATTTGAGATATGACTTTGTCTTATTATTCTTTTTCTGTAGGTAGAATAGATAAATTTAATGCTTGATGTCACAACCACGTAATGCATATAACGCTGCAAAATAGTTTATGTGAGTTACATACACTATGTTAACAACTAACTTAAGCCATCCTAAATTTAAAAAGGAAATATCAATACCACTAAAACATTTTAAAAAATCTTATATTGAAATAAACTGTAACCGTATGAACAATCGTAAAGTAGAATTCAACTGTACATATTTTATCAAATAGATATTTTTACTTATAATTAATTCCGTTTGTTATAATATAGAACAAAGATCGCATTAAAAGGAACAAAAAATTTTCAAGGCAAATGTATTTAAATTTCGCAGAATTTGCATGGATTTATCAATTTGAATTATAAAAATTGTGCATAAATATAGAAAGCTTTAGAAAGAAGAAACTAAGGAATATTTCAGAATATATATTGAATATATTTATTTATTCCAGAATTTTAAAAAAAATCAAGTATTTTTATCAGCGATACATTACTTTCTAATAGCCTTATCTATTTGTTAATATGAAAATTTATAACTTCAAACCTATTAATACTTGAAACCTTTGAAAGAAGGAAAGCGTTATCTGAACAAAAGTTTATCGCATGTTTTGAGGAACTTTGTTAAATCGTACTCTTATATTTAATTTCATATTTATTTTGATGTATCTTTTAAACATCGATTCCACACACATACAATACAGTATCCAAACGAATAGTAAATTCTTCGTCAATACAATTTTGTACTTCAATTTGAGAGGAGATAATATTTTATATAAATATTGTATTAAATTCTAATTTCATTATAAAATAAGACATAAAGATATTTATCTTATTTTTTTACAAACAACCGACTAAAATTTTAAATTCCATTTCCACCTATGCAAAATCTCATATGATAGGAATTCCTTATACCACCTTTCAATCAAAATTTATTGCGGTTTTGTAGTAAAACTTTTGAAACAGGATGTGGAGATGATAGCAATGAATTCTCTTATTTGTCCAGAGTATTGTTTCGTAAAATTCAATAGATTTAACAAAGGATCTTTAGAATAATGTCTTCTCTTGTTTAAAACGTAAAATTATATTAAAGTACAGTTTACCTTTGAAATTATTGCCTCAAAAACAATCTATTTCTTCCAGCGTATTCTTTGAAATGACAGCTCGTTTTATTTATGAGAGCTATGACATACTAACTGAACCAAAGTAAGACTACTCATTAAATTAGTACCTTAAATAGATTGTTTAAAGGATAGATGTTCAAATTGAATTGTTGGCTGTGAAATATAAACACTGGAATTGTGTCAATGCCTTTTTTAACTTTTTAAAATTGTCTTTGTAGTTAAAAGTGGTATGCGAAAATCGAAACAAAGGTCTTAGATAATACATTTACTGCGTAAGAAGTATTGTTTAAGAAAATTTTTGTATAAACATGTGAGATATCCCTAAATAATAAGCAATTATTTTCTTACATAAGATGTACATACATTACTATTAATACTATGCTTTTCTCTAAATATTAATAAATCATCAGTAATTTTCATTTAAGCCTGGATATCTTAAATGAGTCAACTGAATAATGAAACCAGTTATGTTATATATGTATAATTTTCAGAATTGCAAACTTAAAAATTATTAATAATTTTACATAAAATATTTCATACACTTGTTCATTTCAAAAATTACACGTAAAAGAATTATGTTGCTGATTTATAAGTTGAATTGTTACATTTTTTGACCTTATTTTTACAACACAATATTGAGAGCCTATTTAATGATACTCTAAACGTAAGAAGTAAACGAAATTAATTACATTTGTGTTAGTCAGTATTTTTAAGAAAACTCTGAAAACGAATATTCAATTATGTAAATTTCCATTTATTGATTTGATAGCAAACCAATCGTAAAAATTATTGAAATTATATGTATCTATATGATATTTTGCATTTGAATCCATTAAAACAATATAATGGCTTTAATATTTTTTCCAAAATTTTCATTCTAATTGTTTAATTAGAGCAAAGAAATCAACAATGTGGTAGGGAAATAATTCTACAAAAGAAATCACTAAATTACAAAATATTTTCAGAAGATATAAAAGAGGAAAAAAGATACATTATAATTCAAAAAATTCAGGTGTACCAAATATTTCTTCAAAGAAAAACAAAACCTGAAATTAACTAATGAAAAAGGAGAATTATAATTTTTTTTAAACCTACATTTACGATTTTGTTGTTTAGGCTTCATGAGGTATATGTGTTATTGTATTCTGTCTAACAATGATGAATAACTTTTATTTTAAAAATTTATTTTGAATATGGAACAAGCGAGAAGTCTTCTATCAGCAATCAAATCGATAAAAATATTCAGACTCAAAATTTCCTTCTTAAAATTTGTGATAGATTATTTTTCAAACAACGAATCTTAAGCGATGACAGAGATTTCGATCATTGTACATGTTTTCTGTTTTTATATTTTATGGTAGAAGCAATAGATGAATGATAAAAATCAATTACTGTTTGCTTTCATGATTTCCGGTTCATTCAGATCAATTTTTCAGGAAAACGTTGAAAACTATCGCTGTCTAGTGGCCTCTTCTAAGACCACGAACAAATGTAAACATGTTCAAAAGGAAACATTAAAATTCGCAGTATTTCCACTTTTTTGTGGTAACATAGAATTTTAGGTCTTTTCATCTTTTATGGCCATGTGGTTAACGACATTTACTTTTTTTAACACCATGTAGGTCAACGATAATGGCACTGACCGTACTCCCAACCTGTTCTATAGTTATTTATTTAACCTTTTATTTCTTTTGAACAGAAGAACATAATATGTTTTAATTATTTCCTGTTCTCTTTTCAAAGATCAAATGTTCATTTCTTTTTGTAAGCTTCTGGAATAGGATGAAAAAGAATTCCATAAATAAAGTGGAAATGGTTCAGTAATTCCTGTTCCTTTCGCAACTTTGAACGGAAATCACTGTTCCAGTCATCGAACGAACGGTTACAAGAGAAATGCTAATGCGAATTTCAAAAGTTGAATTTTTGTTATTGCTGATTGATAGCGATTTAAAATGAATTTTATTTTTACAAATGATGACATACTAACATCAAAGAAATCTACCTGTTTTAATTGCGATTCCTGTAGACTAATTAAACAAAGTTTAATTAGTCTATTGCTCATTTGACTGGGGGAATTAATATTTCGAAATAAACCAATATTCATTCCAAAATATTGAATAAGAACAACAGCAAAAGTTTAATTCAGAATAAGGTCTCCATTCATTAAACAAGTTGTAGTTTTTGTTTAATGATTTAATATTTTTGTATCTTTAAAATAAACTAAAATTAAATTATAGATCTGCATTCATGGTTTTCTTTAATATCGATGCATTGTATAGTTTTAATTACATTTTCTTTGAATTTGTACTTATTTTATACATAATATTGTTTTTAATGTTATGAGGTGATTTTTGATTCCAAACAAAATTAAGTAATCGAGCAGTTACCATCGACTGATTGTGTTAATCAAATAATTTATCTTGAACATTTTGATTTAATTAGACCTGTAAATAATTTATGAAAGGAAAAATTACTTTTAGCATTTATAAATAACTTTTTTATTAATTAACATGCAAAGAGGGGAACGGATTAAGCTTTTCTAATGAATATAAAAAGAGAGTGTTTTAAATTAACTGCAGTAATGCGAAAAACAAATAAAATTATAAGCTGAGTTAATTCAATAAGAATTTCGTGTTAATTACATCACGCAGCAGTTAAAGTCGAAACTATTAATAAAAGCTTTCAAGCAGATTAAGCAATAAATCATTGCATGTTTAATGCTTTAATAGGATATACCCTTGACAGCAACTATATTTCTCAAATCCAAACCACGCTGTCCACGTTATTCCAAAGAAATTGTTTGCATTCAAGCTTAAAATTGAGTAACCTCATTAAGAGTTAATTATAATTGCCAAGTGAACTATTTACATATTTCATTGTGCCGAATTTAAAACTAAAACAGTGGGAAGCAATCCGGGAAGAAACCCCCAAAAATAAATATTATGGCTCTCAAATAATCCAATTCTCGACTATGGTCTGCTAACGGGTGTGGTTGACCTTGATAGCACAGTTTTTCCGGGTTCGCCGGCCCATCTCAAGTGGGTGCACAGAATTGGGAACGACGTAACAGCTGGTGTCCTAGTGACCCATACTGCCATCGAGACAGCGTAGTTTTTCCTTGATGGTAATTTTCCTTCAGGCTGCCCTTGCAGAACAGAGAAAACAGACGTCTGTAATTACACGAACTTTCTTAAGCTCTTGAGATGATTGCATCTCTTTGATTCAGTAGATAAATAGGAAAGAAAGAAAAAACGTGGCGGGTTTTTTTCCGTTATTATTACATCCCCGAAATGAGAGTATCACTTTCACTTTCTTAGATTTGTGATCTCTTGTCTTATTGAGGAAAAGAAGTCATTGCTATATTGCTAATTGAATATTATCTGACAATTTTTCTGCAAAAACACTTTAAAATTGAAGTACTTTATTAGCTCCCTAGAATTCTAACAAAGTAAGAGAAATCGAGAAATGGTTAATCAGTGTATGACGTCATATTAACCTTATATTAATGAATTTATATATATATATATATATTTAAAGCTTTAAATAAAGTAATATATTTAAAATTTAAAAGAAATAGATTAAAAATATAAAAGCTAAAAATTATAAATGGAAAATAACGTATTTAATGTTATAATACTTGGGTATGGCTGTTATTCTACACACATACACACACCTGTTATATATTTATCTGATAATGAGAAGTATTCACACTTTAAAATGAAATTCAATGTATTTATAATCTTCATATGAATAGATATAAACATATTTAATCAAATACTATTTAAATTAAGTTTTAACACTTTGAAAATATTAATTTTAGAATCTGAACAGTGACATTTTATAAATATTTAAACATTGCTTAGATTAATCTGACGAATCCTCAGCAAAATATTTTGTAAATTGATGTTACTCAAAGATTTTCTGGTAAAATTTGAATTTTTTTTTTTAAAGTTCATATCCTATAATAAGGTCATTCTTTTCTTCAAAAAAGCAGCAACGTAAAAATTGAAATGCTGTAGCTAGTTTATGGGTATAATGATTATTTTATCAAGTTAAATTTTCTTATTGTCATTTTATTCATATAAGTCATAATATTTAGAATGAATATATTTCAGTATAAATGTCATATTTTTGATATTTTAATCTATTTTTGAAATCACAATGATCTTATTTTAACAAAGATTTAAGCATAGATTCATGAATACTCAAACAATATTTAATAAATTTGTTGATACTCACATTATTACCTCAGCATTTCAGATATCTAAAATTATATTACTTAAAATTATGTTAAATTTAATTACAGTTGTAGAACATGCTAGAGTTTTCTTTCATCAAAATTAAGGAACATTTCTCTGAATAATTATAATGCTTTCTAGTATTTTGTAAGGATTTGATGGTATCATTTTACATTATTTTCCATTTAATTCTTTTGCTTAAGTTTGCTTATCTTGATTCGAAAATATACAAACTGAATCCTAACATGTGATATCTTATAACAAATTCAGTTTTAACATTACCTTTAGATTATCTTATAAACAAAATATCATTAAAAAGAAAATTAATATAATATGTTTTCTAATATTTTAGAAATGATCTTTACACTTCTATTAGCTCGTTGCAATCAACATGATTTTCAACCTCAAAATTAAAGAAAAATACATTAAATTATTTTGTTTAATCTATTTAAAGCAGTAATTTAAGAATATTTAAATTAAAATACTATTAAAACTTATTTTATTAATTAAATATTTTAAAAATTATACAATACTGTAGATTTTACATTTCATATAAGTTTCACAGTGATTAACTATAATTTGGCTGGTGTGTAGCCTGATTTTCTTTCCTTCTTCTTTTCATAGCAAATTGACTGGGGAAAATGTCCTCAACAAAGCCACACAGATGGTTGTACAGATTCCGATTACTAATTACTTTTTATATATATTTTCACTGTTTACATAATTAATTTCGAGTTTAGATTTTTCTAAGCAACGGTCAACAGAAAATGAGTTTATTTATGCCAACCACAATCCTCATCTCAAAAATAAAGTATTACAAGACATATTTAACCTGGGATATTTGTTTTATGTATCTGATTAGGCAAAGATAGTTTATAACTATACTTAACTATATCAACAATTAATAATAATAGCTATATTTATATTTCTAAGTCTCTCTTAACATTAGGAACATTTTGCTATTACAATCTTTGCATTTAAAGTTTTAAAATTTGCAGTATATTACATAACCCTTTCTTGTACACAGAACATAATTATAATA
>BMAW01087746.1:1517708-1533654 GCA_019974015.1 Nephila pilipes
GCTATGTTTTCAAGTAGATTTTAAGAGTGAAGTATTTCAGAGATTCTAAAGAGACTCGTTTTTAGAAAAGCTCAAGCACGGGCATTTTTCACAATTTAAAAATTAATCTTTGATTGATTGATTGTTTTGCACTTCGAATCATTAAAAGGGCAATTGACGATGGATTTCATAATTTTAAACTTCGTTTTTTTTTTTTTTTTTTTTTTTTTGTCATAGCTAACGCATCTATGGAATCCGAGAAGTGCCCTCTTTTTACCAGCAATATAAAAAAAATGCAAAATTTGAAACCTTTTATTGTCTCGGTTACCATAATTTTATGCACTATTTTTCTTTTAGGTTAACGACAATCTGAATTTTAAACACCATAATTCTATTTATTAGTAATATTTACTGAATTTATATATATATATTTTTTGAAAATAGACTTAATTGTTCGAATATTTTAATAGCAAAATTTTCAGAATTCCTCTAATTGTAATTTATATTATTTTTCTCTCTGTTTTTTTTTTTTTTTGGGGGGGGGGGGGGATAGTTTTACAAAATGGAGTTTCTTCTTCTTAAGTTCGTCTTTTGATCTGTAGTTATTATAAAGAACAAAATTAATAAAACTTAAATTGAAATGTTTATCTGCAGTTATGAAACATTTTTAATTTGTCTAATGTTTATATGTAAGACAGTAATATGTTTTTTAAATAAATAATTGTTCATTTATTTTTTCAACATTATACTACTATTTTTTCAAGCCTTCAACACCTTTCTTATGTTTTTCATATTCTTTCTTATGTCCTTTTATAATCTTACGTCTTAAACTTCCTTAAGAATATATATTTCTTGAAATAATTAAGGCAGGATAATAAGGCTTGAAACAATTAATTCTCTTAATAATTCTCAAGTAATAATATCGATTAACATTTATGCCTACTTTAGGAACAGAAACGAGTTGTCATTCAAAAATGTTTAGATGAGAATCCACCACCAGCTTTAGAAACCGTCACCGATCCAGTAAGTATATATTTCACTCTCCAAAAGAAATTTTTTTTAACAAAATTCACCTAAAACATTTAATAAAAACCTGATAAAATTATTTATTTTTATAAATAGTTTTCATTCATTTTGTGTTTTAATAGTTTTAGAAAGTTTTAAGAAAATAGGTTCAAATAAATTATAAATAAAAAAAAATTGTATCATACACTGTTTTTATAAATAAATTAATTGTAAAAAGGATATTTTAAATATGATGATTTATTTAAACGTCTTTATTTCACCCGATTGTTAATCATGATGAAATTTTACAAATTAAAAGGATATCGATTTTTTCAGAAATTAAATAAAAAAAATCAATGCTAACTAAATTCAAATAAAATGATAAGTCACAAAAAAAAGATAAGAATACCTGTTATTCTTACAATGATTATTTTATGTACTTTTATTTCTTAAGTACAAACTAATTAAATTTCATTTAATTATTTTGTACAGTTTCTTATGTGAGGCAAAACGCAAAAAATATGAATTCTATGTATTTCACAATCATTAAATATGACATGTCTCAAAAAACAATTTGGTATCAATATACTGTAAAACTTTTTAATTATGAAGTAATTCACCCATGCATTACAAAATAAAAAATTGCAAATGTATTTCAACTATTTTTATTAATTATATATAGTTATTATATCAAATTACTAAATTAAGAATTCATTATAATTTTTTTTAAAATTTTAATCCGCGATGGGAGTTTGAATAATCGAATTTTTCAATTACAGAAACAAATTGATGATCACAGAGAAATCGTTACTACCTGTGCTTTGAAAACCGAAGGTTGGGTAAGTGTTTAGTCTTATTGTTACATTCAAATAATACATATATGTATATATATATATATGTGTGTGTGTGTGTGTTCAATTTAAGCTGTTACGATTACACGTTTTCTTTAAATTAATTTTCATACATTTTCTATTTTAGTTCAACACTAATGGCACCTACAAATTTGACAGGGCAAAGTCTGAAATTCAGTCTAAGAAATTGGATGCTCAGGTAAATTTATTAAGAGATAATCTAGTAAATTTAATTATTTTAATGCAAAGTTACATTTTTATTCCATTATAAAAAGTTTTTTGGTATTAAAAACTCAAATATTTGTTTTATGTATTTGATTATTTATATATATTTTTAAACAGCCTCTTAAACTGTTAATGAGAAGTCAGGATACGGAAAATCCTCCAAGATTGTAACATGATCAGCTTTATATATATATAGAATTAAATATTTGCGTTAATTTTTAAGAGAGTATTATCCTTAAGCAATTCGATTGATATACACAATATCTGAATGTTAAAGTTATCGATTTAATTCAAAGTTACTAATGAAATTGTTGTCTTTTTCCTCTTTAAGCAACATCTAATGTTATTTAAGCACATCAAAGAATAAGACTGAAAATTACTTATTTGTTTCTTTGCATTCTACATTAAAAAAATATTAATTCCAGAATTAACATATAAAAGGGAAAACAAATCAAATAACGATATTTATTTTTCACAGTTTATGTGTTAAAAAGGCATTTTACATATAATTATATATTTTTTTTCAGGTTGAAAAAAGCATTTCTCAAAGACACCAAGAATGCCAAGATGAAGCTGTAAGTTATGGTTTCTTGGTTTATTCTGAATTATATAATATTGTAACTAAATACAGTTGAAACCGTTAACTCGTGTTTTCACTATTACTGCTTTTTATTGGATTTCAATTAATCTTTTTTCAAATGACATCATAATTTTCTATTAAGAGAAGACGTTAATACCTTTTTATTTCTGTCTTTTTTCATATCGCGAGATAAACATACCTCGGAATTCCAATTTGCAACAGCAAACATATATTTCAAATGAGAGTAGTTAGAAACATGAGAAAGAAATTAGTCAAATACTGCTTATGTACCTGAAAAGGATCAAAAACGAAACGCAGGGTAGAGAGGAAATCTTTTACAAACCCATTGCAATCTTTCATGAAAATAAATGGTGAAAAACAAATTAACACATCGATCAATAACTCCCGAGTCTAAAATTGAAAACAACATTTTTTTTGCAAATTTTTTTTTTATTCATCAACATAACACCTTTTGTTAATCACCTTTTAGGGTGATACAATCGTTCCAACGCTTTTCCAAATCTTTTTTTTTTTTCTTTTTCTTTTTCTTTTTTCTTTTTTTTCGCAAGAAATCTTTTTTGCTGCGAGTAAATAGCGATAAACAGCTTTCTGAATCATCGACTCGTTGCTGTTTTTGTTCCATCGAAAGCAATCGCGGCACCCACTTGGAAAAAACCTTTTTCACTTCACTTCAAAAAACCTTTTTCCTGGTCCGATCGACTTAAAATTTTGACACGTTTCAAGCAAAGGTTAGTACTCTAGAAAGACCTGGTTACTGGTTTACTACGAGCGCCATCTCTGAGTTAGTCTCGAGAGTTATTGATCGATGTGTTATCTTTGAGCCGCATCCTTTGAAAATTTAGGGCTTAGAAAGGGTCGATCATTTTTGTACTTCTTATTTATCTTTTTTGGATTTGAATGATTGGATTGATATGATTCAAAAGTTCTCGGAAAATGAAATGTTCCATTTAAGATTTTTTTTTGTAAGAAACTATTTTCTAGATCACGCGGTCAGTGAGATTCTATGTATGTTCAATCATTTTTTATTGTTCTAATTTTAAATGTTATAAAGATTTTGTCTTTTGTATAAAGGATTTCCTTAATAATTAAGAGTAATATCGGAATAGTGTGAACGTGAGGCAGAAAATTCATATCTATGTTGGAATTTATACTTTGTTTATTATTTCGTTTATATAAATACTATAACTAGCGGCTCATATAACTCACAACTTCATAACCATGGGCCCCGACTACATCAAGTTAACGGTGTCCAACTGTAAGAAGATAAATTTATGACTAAAACATTTTTTTAAAATTTCAACAATAAATTAGGCCTACATAGGAAAACAACACACATAAAAGATTTTTTAATTTTAAAATTTATTTTAAAAACTAATGATCGAATGAAAAGCGAATTATCCAGACTGAAGTAAATTTTATTAATTTCAATAATTTTTTGCATTTAGAGTATCATTAAATAGGTTTTCTTTATTGTGCTGCAAAAAAGTTTTAAAATTTATTAGGAAAGCCTGAACTCTTTTCCCATTAAAAGTAAAATTTTTATGATTAACTAAATTCCACGTTTTGATATCGTCCTCAACACCTTTAATCGGGCAAAATAATTCTAGAAAGTTCTTAGGCAAAGCCTTTTTACATTTATTCTTTTATACATTTGTAATATTACTTATTTTTCTATGAAAATATATTACTGGTGTTGCTGGATAAACTAGTGTTTATGATTTCGTATTATACTTTATGAAAAATTCAACTTTTCGAATTCTGGTGAAATAATTTAATTATTTTCTTATATAATATCCTCTCTCTCTCTGTTCAGTTGATGTATTCAAGGATACTTTAAGAACATTTACTAATAATAACGGATATATTGTAAACTTTAACAAATTTTATATCTATATTAGTAAAATAATTTTTTAAAATTATTTAAAGGTCTTTTATGAAGATAAAAAAGAAATATATGTGATTGATATGCATTAGAAGAGAACACGATATAATACTCAAACAGCTGAAACAATATTATTTTACGAAAAAAATAACAAACAGTATTTAGAAGTATGGAAAACAATAAATCTGAAAAATTTGAAGCTTTACTCAAAAGTAAAGCAGAACGAAAAGACCGGGATTTTAAAATGAATTCTAAATTCTCTTATCAAAAAGTATGTATGATTAATTTATCTACTAATTTCAGCAGCTTTATTACGAAAGCACTACATTAAAGCAATTTCTTTTAGTGTCCTTTTTACTTAAGATATATTGATAATACATTTCTTATTTAATAATTTATTACTAACCATATATATATATATATATATATATATATAATACAATACAATATAATATAATATAATACATATATACTATAAAAAGCCAGTCCGTTTATTTTATTTCAACTAAACAAAATATGTAGTGAAACTAGGAATTCTTATTGATATCTGTTCCTAATTGTGGCAATTTTGATGTATCAATGGTTCTCAGAACAGATTACCTAACATTAAATTCAAGATTATGAATTCCATGATCTTTTATTTTCTCGTAGGTTAAGAGATTCCCCGATGGTTTCATTCAACAAGTTCAACTCTACCAAGCTTGCATGGATTATCATATCGCTGAAGTAAGTATAATCAACTATAAAGTTCATGAGAACATACTGAGATATACAAAAACAGATTTTTGAGGAAATTATTTTTTTCTAATATTATATTTAGTACAATGTTTATATTCTTTGAAGAATTATTTGCAAAGTTACTTGAAACTTTCATCTGTTTTATTCCTCCAGCATCAACCATTTCAGATTCAAGAATTTTTTTTATTTAAAAAATTGTAGCTTGTTTTAAATAATTTAATTGAGTTACATCAGAAGTATTATTTATTGAATATGAAAATGTTACCATCAAAAAAACTTTTTTTTTTGTAAGAAGTTTATACAAAGATTTGAAACATGAATTTTTCTCGTATAATCCGTAGTGTTTTATATTAGTTAAATGATTATTAGACTTCATCAGAATCATGAATTCGCGCTGGAAACGTCGCATCATATACATAATATTCTACTTGCGTCTTTAAGATTAATAAATAAAGATTCCATTATAAGTACCACAAATGTCTTTAATTTATTAAAACCTCTCTCTGCAAACATGTACATTTTCATACGATTTTCTTTTAAAAACTTGTTATTCAAACTTTCAATTTCAAGGGGACATTTTTTCTAACATTTCATATATTGTAGATACAATGAAAAGACAATGATACGCATTCGAGATTCTTGTAGGCTTAGGCTTAATAATGAAATTTGCATAAAATATTTTTGTTGCAATCCAAAGTAATTTTGTTGTAATAATAATCCAAAGGAGTTACATCGGGAGAGCGGATCAGTCATTAGAACAAAATCAGCCCCCAACCCACCCGATGTAGTTGGAAATATGGGTAAAATTCCTATTCTAACCAAAATTGTCGAAATTTTAATAACTTATTTAAATTCAGATAACCATTTGGTATACGCTGCTTTTTGAATTACCGCTGTCATTACTATTACCATGAAAGCATGAAAAGAAATTTTTTTCCTGTCTCGTGACCATTGTATTGACAATAGATATACAATAGGTTTTTGCTTGCAAAATGAAACTGAAAATCAAATCTTGGATATTTTTATATGACATTAAATTAGGTTGAATAATTTATAAACCTCTATATTTACAAAGAGGCTTATTTTATTTATGGAACAGAATTAAAACGATCTCAAGATTCTTTAGAGTTTATACAGTTTTGAAAAATGAATTAATTAATTGGAAATTAATCAAGGAATTCATGGAAATAATTCTAAAATTCTATTTAAGATCTGTGAAATTGAGCTGATTCCTCCACCTGGTGTTCCCATTGAAGAATTGGGATTAGGAAATGATTATGATGAATCCGCTGCTTTCCCTCCTTCCTTCCCACCTTCTTTCCCAGCAGAAGGAGATAACAAACCACCTCAAGGTCCTCAAAGTACTGCCCAGCCACAAACAGAACCAGAGAAAGCATCCTAAGTAAGCTAAATATTTTTTTAATTAATAAATTATTTAATTTTAAACAAGTTATGACACGGTTGTATTGACATGATGTTAGAGAATGGGACCAAAAAGGACATTACTTCTTCAAACAGATAAAAAAAAATTGATTTTATTAATATCTTAGTCTTATTTCATTAACTTTTATAAAACATTGTATATCAATTACATTTGAATAAATCATTTTTTGAAAAATAGTTTCTATTTTTACATTCCTGTATTTTAACAAAAAAAAAAAAGTTTAAAATTTCATATTTCATCTCCAACTTTCACATCTGTTTGAGGGAATTGTCTGAAACCTAATTAGATTTACCACGTATAATCCCCCGACATTTCTTATGACAGTCTAAGATTCGAGTACATCTAACCTTAAAGTAAGTGGTTTTATAACTAGACCATGGATAACTTATTTAATTAAGATTTTTTTAATTTTAAATCCATTCAATAATGAATAATTTTTTAATGGAAAGATGGGTATTTATAATATTTTGTTAATTTTTTTAATTACATTGGGAGTAAATTTAGTTTACGTATTGGTTAGATCATTTCCTTATAGTATGCAAAATTTCAAAGGAATTTACCCTATCTCTTAAAGTTAATAGATTTCAACTCTTTATTTTATGTTTTTCTTAAAGAAATTTAAAATACAGCACGTCTAGATAAATGTTTAAGCATAAAATTAATACCTTTCCCTCAAAGAACTAACGAACAAAAGTTCTAATCGATTTTTATATTAACTCAGTAGCTAAGAAAATAAAAAGGAAATATTTCAGAATTCTGTATTCTTATTGATTTCATTTCATTAAAGAGTAAACAGAAATATTATTTTCATCAATTTCATTTCAACCTTTGTTTTTCGTACTACTGGAATTTCGTCTTGAAAATTTCATGTATGTTTTATGAAAATAAATAAAATAAAGGTAACATGTGGGAATGATTTAGCAACAAAACGTTTTCGACATTTGAAGATTTAAAAAACGCTCTCGTATCTACACTGACACCTATTTTATAGGTAAAAATTTTTAATTGAATTATCTAAAAAACTATTAATATTTCTCTTTCGTTCATTCAGCATCTCTCTGAAACGCTTCAAAGTTTTGAGAATCGAACTAAATAAAATTATAATTTTATTATCCTGCACTCTTTTTTGTTTGAATAATGTACAATTTAACTTAAAGTCTTTTTGCTTTTTTTTCTGTAAATGACTTTTTTTTCATTAAAATTCTATGCTCATAACAACTTTTGATAAAACTATCTTAATGAAAAAATTTGACTTAAAAATTTTATTTAGAGAATTATTATAACTACTTTTCTTTTGTTTGAACGTGATCTCTTTAAAGCACTTAAAAGTTTTGAGATTTAAACTAAATTAAATTGTAAATGTATCACTCTGAACTCTTTTTTTTTTTTTGTTTGAATACTATACAATTTAACCTGCAATCTTATCTTATTAGGCAATTGTTAAACTTCTTTTTTTCTTGTTTAGAAAGGATGAAAAAATGATGTGAGCATTTTTTTTTCTTGCATCTGAAGCAACGAGTAGCAGTGGAAGTACAGCTTGTTGATGTTTCTCACCGCATTCATCTTGTATAGTGCCTGCAACACATTCACCCTATTTCCTACATCGTCTCTACATTCTTAAATGAATTTTTTGTGTTTTTTGTGCATTGTCATTTCAATAAAATGAGCATCTGCTCCTTTCTTCTCTATTTTGTATGTGTGTTTAATAATGCAGTGTTTCTTAAAATGCTCTACAAAAATTTTAATTAGTTATGCATTTTCCTGTCACATACAAGCAGAATTAAAAAAAATATTTTGGAAACGAGAAATACAAGTAAAGAACAACGCAAGAATAATTTCATGTTGGAAATAAAGATTTCATTCTTATCGAACCAACAGTATGAAAAATTTCAGTATTCTAAATTATAGTATATCTTTTGTGAAAGAAAAGAATGTTTATCAGAGAGACATATGCTCCATAATTCAGCGGTTCCCATGTATTTCTAAAATTCTAATTTTCTTAAAAGTCATCTTTGAAGAATTTTTTCTAATAATTAAAAACTGAATTTGTATTTTCTATCTATAAGTATATTCAATCATGAAATATCCACTTGAATCAAACATTTTAATATTTCTAAAAAAAATTTAAAAAAAAAACACATATCAGTTACTTAATCATTAAACACGCATATTATTCAAATGTATTAACAATGAGGATAGCACAAATTACATATTTATGACGTTACTTACGTATAATTTATTGCTTGTTCAAAGTCTTGACGCGTTTATATCTATAAAAATAATTGTATCAGACCTAACGAAATTTTAAATTCTCGGATAAATTCCGCACATTAAACATCAATAAGATGTTGTCAAAACTATGAAATGCAGAATGTAAAAACGATAACAGCTTTTTACGACAGAATTCGTGCATAAGATTTAGTTGTAAATTAATTTCGAAATGGAAATGTATTTAAATCACAGTTATTATGAATAATGATGATGACAAAAAAAGAATTTCTAAATTCCACGATAAGATAAATAATTTAATTCTAATTTGAATAAATGATATCTGCGGAATACATAACAAATGCCATTTCTTCAGAAATGAAAAATAAAAAGTTTATTATTTAAATTAAAACTGTTATATATATTCTAGAGAAGTCTCAACACTATTCACCATTATTTTTCTGTTAAAGTATAAATTCCAAAATTAAAAATGATCCATAAACAATGTAAGTTATATTGAAGCTATAAAAACTGCGAAAAGTTTTAAATATTGTGTTAAACTATTGTAAAAGTTTTTAATATTGGTTTTCCTTTATGAAAAATAGAATATTCAAACAATATTTTTAATTTGAGTTATTTTGTATAGAATAAAAATATTTATTTCTCTAATGTTCCAACATCACCTTCTCAGACGATTACTCAAACAAAGAAAACATTTTTTTAAAAATTACGGATATTTTTTATTATATTATATTCCACCTTAAAATTTGTATTTTTGAAGAAATAACGATTTAAACAATTAACAAATGAAAATAAATAACAATGAACACTTTTTGTGTTAATGTTTTCAGGCACTTTTTTGTTCAATTTCGTTAAATATTTGCTATCTTTTATATGACTCTATATTATCAGCAATTCTATTATTAGAAAAGAATTCATAGCGATCAGTTAATACAGTGCCTATTGAAAAACGAAATTGAACTTAAATTTAAACGAGAAAGGCATTTATTAAAGGAATGACATTTCTTATTATAAAGAGGATTAATTTTCATACTATTAGGACAAATTAAAACTGCTTAAGTCGAAAACAAATTTAACACAAATAGTCGATATTCACTATAATAAGGGTTTTCATTATCACAAAAGATTCAGCACATTGATGGCTACTTAAGAGAGAGAGCATTTATCGAAAATTAAAACCAAATTTTACTTAAATTAACCAAATGAAAATATTTATTAAACATACCACATTTTCTAATGATTATTTATTACTTTTACTGTAATGATTAACCTGTGTACTAATATTGCACTTTAAATTCAAATCAGGCTAAAATTTAACTTAAATAGTCGTTATTCAAATGTTTACAAATAAACAAAACATATGAAATCTACATTTGATCTAAAGTTCTTTAAAACATTTTTTTTTTCATTAGCAAATCATCGAAAGTAAAATAATAATAAAATAAAGAATAAGAAAAACATGACTTAGTGTTATAAATAAGTATTTAAATGGAATTAATAATTTGTAAAAATTCAATTATACACTATTCATTAATACCCTTATACATGATATACGAGTTTTTAACATAAAAATTTTCTCAATTTCGCTTTTTCAACAAACACTTTTAAAGGATGTTAACAAAACATTTGGATATTTTTTGTGTCCATTGTAATGATATCGAAGTCTAAATGTAATTTATTTTGATACATTAGTGATAATTGAACTTTATAATTTTGCATACCCTGTCCTTTATTTTTGCACGAGAAACTACTTACTTTTAGAAGAAACCATAAGAAATTTTGCTTGAGTTTTGTCAAGAGCAAATTAAAATAAAAATAAATGTCATAAAAAAAATTCAAATACTCTAAAGAAAAGTTTTAATTCTCAAAAATTTTATAAGCTAATAATTTAATCAAATTTTTAAAAATTAAACAGTTATAACATTATTAAAAGAAAATGCGTATAGCATGTAACGTGTAATAATTGAAAATTATTTATATCAATAACTACATCTTTTTGAAAATACATTTTCAGTTCTCATTTTTTTAAAATGCTCTTTAAAAGAGTAGAAATTTTGCTGTGGATAAATAAGTTTCGTTGGATCAAAGTAACAAGTGTGAGCAATATTTTGAAAAGCTTCGAAATAACAAAAGTATCAATTTCCAAAAAAATTTTATGAGTTTATTGATTAATATTTATTATTAACACACGTACTTATTCTTAATATAAATGATTGATTTTATTTTAAAAACAAAACTCAATTCTTTAGGTTTGTGTAATACCAGTGTCTAATCATGACTTACAAATAAAATCTCCAAGATAGTGAAATTTATAATGTAATAAAGAGCAAAATGAATTAAACCACTTAAAAAAGTAACGAATTCTGAAATGTAATAGAAGACATTTGAAAGGAGGGGGGGTAGATAATTATTTATTAAAAAATAAGCATTTTCTTGATAAGAAATATTTTTAAAATATCTGAGATGTCATTTACGTTTCCGGACATTTCTTCAGATGAAATTTTAAAGAGATAAATCATAAAAAAATATAAAAGATCAAATTTTTATAAATAAATATTACGAATTGAAAACAATTTTTCTCATACGCTGTTTTAAGTTGCTATGGCAGTTAACCAAGTTTAGTGGCTAATGCTCCTGGTTTTCGCAGTGGATTAGTATTAAATAGCTTTTGTTCAATATTATGCCTGAATTTCATTATTTTTAATAAATTGGATTTATACACAGATACATAAAAGTGTCATATTTATATTCAAATTATTAAGAATAGTTTCTGACACATATGTATATGTATGTAACATATTATGTTTTCTACGGGTCCTTCATATTTCAAATTTCTATATGCATCTAAATCTCTCTATATGGACCTTTTTCTCAGGAACCTTTTATTTTCACTACAAAAAAGTTTCTGCACATCCGAAAAACAAAGCCCATAAAAATTTTGTACACCTATTGCACTAAAAAGTGCCTATGAATTCTGTTTATCAGAAAGGTCATAATTTAAATAAGAAAACAAACTGTTTTACCAACTCCTAAAGGAATGAAAACTCGTGGAAGACTACTAGTAACTCACCGGACATAGAATATATTCTATTCTAAAAATTCCTTACTTTACTGGGATGGAGATATTTACATTTAATTTAGATCATCAGCTTATTCACTTTCATTTAGCTTACTTTTAGGTTTCTTGTAGTGAATATTATAAGTGTGAAGGTGCTCAGATCATAATGAAAAAGAAATAAAGACGAAGTAGCAAAAAAAATAGGAATTTCAACAAATTTAGTATCAATAATTTTGAAAAATTATGATTCGTTTGCTAAAACCTTTTTATGTAAAAACGAATGGAATATTAACACTCCACAGTTATATAGTTGTAGTATTATCTATGTTCTTTCAAAAGATATATATATATATATATATATATATATATATAAATCCTTTGAGAACTAAATCAAATAACATATTTTTGAAAAAACATAGAGATAATACTATAACTTTATAATTGTGACGTGTTAATATTCCATTATGGCTCTGTTAAAATTGAAAAAAGTAAGCTTTCTTATATTTACTTTTTCGCCATGATAATTCTCGAAATATTGCAATATATTGATAAGTGTTCCTATTTTAAAGATAAATTTTATTTATTATTTAAGCAAAGAGAAAGAAGTGAGTAACGTTATATAATCTTATCAAAATTTTAATTCCATAATAGAGTTAATAATTAAAGGAAATATTCAATTCATTTGTTCGTCTCAAATAAAGTCATTTATCCTCTAAAAATTTTGTCTTATTACATTTATCAATAAACTACTTCAATCTAACCGCATTTTTAAAGGATCCTCATTTCATAAAGAAGAAAAATTAAATATTGTAATAATATTTAAGTTAGCAGTTTTAAGTATTTTTAGAGCAATTAAATTAGTAATTTATCATATTTATTTTGAAACATTACTTTAGAATAATGAATGGAAAGTAAAAAAAAAAACTTTCAAATAATATTTAAGAAATTAAATTTACAACGCAATTCAAGAAATTGAAGCATAAGTAAAAAGGTATGTATGAAATTGGAGAACGCGAAAAGTTATCAATTTCAGTTTTATTCGGTAAATTAAAAAAAAAAAAAGATATGATGAAATGAAAATAATGGTGAGATCTTAAAGATTATATTACATTCAAGAACTGTTTTAATATCAAGCAATACTTTTAAAAATCTTCATAGTAATTTAGCATTTTTAAGACAATCAGTTATATTTGCTCTTAACTATTTAAATTTACAAGTTTACTCAAGAGATGGCAGCACAATGCATCAAATAAAATGATAAGACTATTGTTTTCAGGGCAGCACGTGCAAATTAATAAATCTTTCAACAACTGTGAATTTTCTATTTTACAAAAATTAACAAAAAGATTTTCTCATTTCCTTTCTTGGAACAATTTTAACATTTATCAGTGAGAAAATAATCAATCTGAACATCAAGAAAAGAAAACTTTAGTTTACAATGTTTTTTTTTTAAATAATTAATGTGAAAATTAAAATACTTGATTGTAATGCCATATATTTTAGTGAGGAAATTGGCATATTTCAACTAGTACATAATTTTAATTACCTTCATTAAACCAAATACTTTTCAAATTTTTCATAGTTGAAAATAATCAGATGCATCTGATGCTGCTTTTAAACAGGGTACACACGAAAATTAAATGTCAATATTGGTACACAATTGAATTTTTTCTTTCACATGAAGAACTAAATAAAAGGATACAGCTATATTTTATAATAGTTGATGAATAAGTAACACATTTATAAAAGAGAACAACCTTATAGGATTATTCTTATATAACTACAATTTTTACGTATCATAATTTATAATACTCAAAAAGTATTTTGCTTTTTTTTTATCTTTAAAAACATTCCTTTGTCAGATATTTTCAAACAAAAATATTTGTTAATATTTGGGTTTGAAAAGTATTCTAAAGCCAGACACAAGTGAAAATATTATTCAATATATCTAT
This sequence comes from Nephila pilipes, assembly GCA_019974015.1. Taxonomy (NCBI): domain Eukaryota; kingdom Metazoa; phylum Arthropoda; class Arachnida; order Araneae; family Nephilidae; genus Nephila; species Nephila pilipes. The sequence goes on from BMAW01087746.1 coordinate 1,531,673, forward strand.
AGAAAAAGCAATCACTTTGAAAAAAAATCTCGCACTTATAACATGACCTGTCTTTCTTGAGAAAGGAAATTTTTGGAGCCTTCCTTCTAGTAAAAACGCGGCTTCAGTTCATCTTACTTAAAGAATGCTTTTCACTTTATTTTTCTTCTTGAAACACTTTCCTTTCAAAAAGTTTTAAATGGATATAAAAAGATGATAATTTTTAACATTATTATCAGGAGAATATATAAGATCTTGTAGTATATATATATATTTAGTTTTTCCAAGTCTAGATATTGTTTTTTTTATAAGCCACTTTCGATTACGCATAGTATTTCTCTTTTCTATTGTAAGAATACTTTTTTAGAACCCATTGGTCATTTAAAGACATTAAGAACGCGCATTTAATCATTTTGTCATCGGTTTTTATTCCAGCCGTCTAGTTGCGTGTGGGTACAACATTAGTTGATTTTTCTATCAGTAGATGGCTGCACAAGTCTGCCAAACTTTGGTTTTCGACAGTTAAAAAATGCAATCGAAAATGTTTCAAAATAATTACAATTAAAAATGGCAGAAAAAATAAATCCAATGGATACACAATAGTAATGTAAAAGTAATGTAACAGTAATTTCTTCCTAAAATTCAGTTGTTAATTTATTTCTGTATTTTTACATATTAATGTTTTTGTTTAAATTGTGATTATACTTTTTAACTGTAAAATGAATTGTATACATTTGGGGAAAACGTGGTAATTTAACCACTTCGCTTGTAGACTTCTAACCTGTTGCTGTGTATCGGATCTCGGAAAAATAAAAACCAATAATGATGCTGAACTGGTCATAGTCATCATTTTTCTTTTTAACATTATGCATCCTAGGCAGGATTTATCCTTTGTTTAATATTCACTAACTGAAGTCACGAAAATCGTGACCGAATGGAAAGAATATCACGTATGGATTCTAGTACGAAACCACGCACATAAGAATCACCGTATAAACCTATATAAAGCAATTCACTTAGAGCCGTAAAGCTAAAAAAAATGTGTGAGTTTTCAGTCAAATGACTCTTATCTGAAAATGACTTTCTTATAAATAATTAAAAAAAATTTATCAACAATGCAATTCAATGGACTTCCAATCTTTCTTTTCCAAGGGAAAAAAACATGTCTTATCAAAGGAACTTAGTGACCTCACAGAAATTAATGGCTTACAATTCCGTCAATAATTTTGCGATTCTTGACCACTTTTCAAAAAAAAAAGCTTGAGAATTAAGGGCTAGAGGAGGTTCCAAATCATTGGATACCACCAGGAAGTGTTACATGTCTGATTTTGAGAATCTAAGTATTACCCAAGTAAACCCATTAAAGGATTCTTGAAGTATCCTAACTCTAGCATACTTAAGCAAGTTGTTGGAATGAATCATGATTGCCTGGATAACTGTCATGTTTTTCGAATTCTTGCACTTGGATTTAAACATACACAACTGAAATAATTTCTATTTCGAAAGCGAATATAGTATTATTTTTTGGTGGATTCAACTAATTAATAACCCATTTAAAAATTATTGATACCATCTAGCATGAAAAACCTTATTTCCAATGATCTGTTAATAAGTTGCGATTGATAATTATTGTAAAGAAGCCGGATCAGGGACTATCCTTCGAGCCTGCGCGATCAATGTTCTATGAAACATTGACCGAGTTCTGTGCTTAGATACGTTGGAATGAAACTAAATTTTATTTGAAAATGTAATTATTTATTGAATGTTTAATGTCGTTTCTTTATTAATTTGAGTAATTCATCAGATAAAAGTGGAATCAGGTAAAGCTAAAGTTCCTGCTAAATTGAAACAACGACTGAGATTTCTGAAACGAAACTTATTGAAAGGAGTTTTATTAATTATGCCATTGGACAGCTTAATTATACAGTTTTCTCGTTATGTATTACATGATACAAATAACAGAAATAAAGAACACTACAAATATAATGAGTAAGGGAGCCATA
>BMAW01087746.1:1542435-1573578 GCA_019974015.1 Nephila pilipes
ATTGCATATAAAAATATTACCGCTTCAGGATATACAGGTACTCTGAAGACCGCGTTTGCAAAAGTTAGGTTGTTCCGAAATAGAACACGCATCGACAAATGGAAAAATAAAGGATAGACATCTTAGTTGGCATTCTTATTATCTGCGTAGATCCCAATCTCTATTTTTCTGCGACTGCAGGTCCACACCTCTATACACAGTTAGTGGAAACTCTGCCAATTGGCAATACGTAACTGAACGAAGTACGATGTTAGAACTCATTGAAGGTTTTGACGTCATGTTTATGGTACCTAAAACATCCGAAGCGCTGTGGTGACATATGTTGTTTTGTTCTTTTAATTTGCGGATTATTTCGTGTTCTTTCAAGCGTTTGAAATAATTGATCGTAAAAACATTTTAGCGAATCTAGAAGGAAGTCGATTTTGGATCAAAATGCTTATTTGTCTAATGATTAAATGAATTGATGCATTTAACTTAATTCAAATCGATTTTTCTGTGGAAAGTAAAGCACATAATTAATCTTTTTTTATTTTTGCTAGTGAAGTAAGAAACAAAGCAAAAAATAAACGAGGAAGATATAGATGATGTCCAAAAATACGTTACGAGTATTTCTCGAACATCTCAAATGCATTCGAATAACTTATAACTATCATATGGAACATAATTTATTTAATTATTTATTTTATAATTTCATAACAGAACAACTGAATCTTATTTCGATTTGAAGCATAGCAATTCATGAATACTTTGAAAGCTATGATGAAACGCAAAATAAGTGAGCGAACACCGCATTCGAATTTTTAAACAAAAATGCGACTTTTTTCCATACAATCCCAAAAAAAGATAGATATCGATATTTTTCGCCAGTTTTGTTTTGGAAAGTTATCTAATATATCAAAATGAGTATAGCCAATTTAATACTTTGAAAATAAATACCATTGATAATATATTAATAATTTTGTAAGAGTGAGCAATAAAAACCATGCTTTATGATTTCGAAATTCTTCAGCTTTTTAAAGTTCTTTGCTATTCTTTCTAAAAATTCTTTGCTATTACTTTTTATTATTATTTATTATATTATGAATAATATTCTCTAAAAACGGAGAATTCTTAGGCATCTTCTTCGTACAAAGTATTTTATTCGATCCTCTGTGTTATTTATTTAATGTCATTGAGTCAGTAACTCGTGGTTCTCTTGTTATGATTGAAACCAAAAAGTTGTTATGTTAAATAAATATGAGCGTAAAATGTGAATACATGCATACATAAATTTATATTATTTATTCTTGTCATTTAAAAGTTATACATTTTCAAAATTCAATAAAAATGAAGATTAAACCGTGTTAGTCATTAGTTAATTTTTTCAAATGATAGCAATTTTTTTATGAAACAAAGCCCATGGTATGATTGGAATTTATTAAAAAAAAGTATAAAGAAGTTAAAGAAATTTAGGACTTATCAGATAAAAATTAAACTTACATTGAAGAAGATGAAATTTTCTAATTTCTGTATTCAATTTCAGATGATTCATTTATTCACTTGAGTACCTAATGGTAGGATATTTCGTTATTGCTGAAACAAATGTTTATAACTCTTAAAAATACTTGACCAATAAAAAAATATTTGAACGAAGAGTGAATCTTACTGACTATGAGATTTTGACTAAAATTTCTTCAAAAAGAAAAAAAAATCCAGTCTGGAACATGTCATTTTTTGAGGAATTGTGATTCATATTCATTACAAACATCCAAATCCAAAAAAGATAAATAAAAAGTATTTCCTTTCTCATCCCCTAACTTATAAAGGATACATTTAAAATAATACTTTTTGTTCATCTCCACTTTGTCGGATTCTTAATTTCTCCCTTTTGTGACTTAAGTTACCATCTGCACTTGACGAACTGGGAACTTATGGTTCTTCAACGCCTCCCCAACTTGCCTCAGAAATTCAGAGGGCGAACTAACCTCGCTCTCCACGTTTTCTTTATACCTTAGTTACTTTGCTGCCTCTTTACTTGGGTATGGATAGTGAATAGGTTTTCGACCGTAGCCACGTTTTTAAACTCTCTTGACTTAATTTTTTCTTACTATTTTTAAAGTTCCCTCTGATCGTTCGGATTTTCAATATTTTAGTTTCAGTTTTAGTTTCGGTACCACGTTTATTCAAAGGTTAATTTCGAGTTTCTTTCTCAAACTACCTTCTTTTTGAATCAAATCTCTGCTCGTCTATTTTTTTGGATGTTTTTTCTAGGATTTCCCCGCCTACAATTATCTTGTTGGTTTACTTCTTTTAGTTCTGTACTCGTAAAAAATTTCTACTGTACCTCTACATTTTTTTTTGTTTAATCTTAAGTGGGCAAGCATCATTTCACTTTATTCTTTCTCATGTTTTTAATTTCTCGCCTTTGGAGTATAAATTTGCTATTACAAATTGGAACTCCATTGCATGTTAATTTCATGATATGTAAAATAGAATTAAAACAAAAGAATTATTGTCTTCTCTTAACAGGCAATCCTCAAGAAGTCTGAAGAAAAAAAAGATAAATCAGAATCTCATAAAAGGCGAGCCATAGTAAAACAGCAAGTTAAGCGACTCAAGAGTTAACAAACAACGAGTTAACGGGGGTCTGACAAAACTCTTAATTACCTGTATTACAAATACATACACACACACACACACACATATATATATATATATATTGCTGTTATAAAGGAATAATTTTATATGTACAGTACTCACTTTATAGTTTAGTACTTCATTTTTTAAGACCCTGCCCGTAATCCTACGCTTTTACACATGCTGACAAGTCATAGAAAATTGTTTTATGCCTTTTACTGCATTGGAATAACGTGGGCTATCAATTCAAAAGATACATTTTTTTTGTAGTTTTAGTCACTTTGTTTGTTTAGTATTTTGTTTGCGGTTATGGTATTAATTTTAGACAGTAATACGTAACTCTTTCCGTTTAAATGCATTACTTTTAGTGATTTTCCAGTAATCTGGTGGTGTTCTAAAGCTACAAAAAGGTGAAATATAAATATAATTCTAAAAAAGTAGGTATATGTTTCGTAAAATTTTCTAGTAACACAACTTCCGCAAGGAAAGCAAATTCATGTATTATAAATTAATAATAGCTAAAAACCTTATTGGTGTTCGGACTTTTCAAATGAATGAATCTGACTGCTTTGATGAGCTATTGCTATTCCTTGTAAAAAAAATTAAAATTCTTCTTACAACCCTGCAATTATATTCATGTATATGCATATAAATATTCTTTTGAGCTTCAAGAAAACCTGAAATATATTGAGAACAAGAAAAACCTTTTCCAACATTCTCTCATTATATTCATCAGACAGAGAGAATAAATATTTTTTCTTCCTTTGAGACATGAAATGATATATTTATATGCAAAATCAGTCTCGCGCCCTGAACTTAGATGACTTTCATAGTTTTGAGGAAAATTTCTAAACATAATCATTTTTAAATTTAAGTAATACGTCTCTTTCGAATTGAATATCTAAAAATCAAAAAAAGTGAAAATGTTAAAAAAAAAAAAAGATGATTGATTGGACTTGTTTCTTATAAGATTAATAAAAAAACGATAAATCAGTGTTTCTAATTTGGTGAAAATATTTTTCACAAATTTTACATGCTCTTCAAGTAACATTTTACTCAGTTTATATTATCAGTATTTGGGCATAAAATATGGTTAAAAAACATTATACCGCCTGAAGAAAAACGAAAAAATATTTTTATAACTGAAAGGATTGACTTAGGCGATTTTAGTAACGGTCACTGTAATTTGTTCATAAAGTTTTAAAAATTTTGACTTATAAGCTTTGTAAAAGTATAATTATAAGTATTGTAAAATTTTTTGACAATAGAGACATATTATTGCAAAGAATATAACTCAAAATTGAATGAAACAATGTTTGCCATTTTTAAGTTGGAATCTTACAGTATCTAATACTTTAATAGTATTACAAACTGTCATTATTTCAAAAGTTTTACAGCATATTAAATTACTTTAATGTTTCATGACACTTTAAACTACTTTGTTATTTCGAGGCATTTAATTCATTTCGGTTTTAACTGCACTTAGAATAAGTTTAAATCAGCAGAAAAATAAAATACCTTAGATTTACCTTTAAGAAAATATTATAAAATTCAATACTATTTTAGAATTATGTTGTAACAAGAATTCTATACTATTATTTAAAATATGCTACAAGACTTTTGTAATACATTATACTTACTTTAACAATATGCTACTTGTTTTCTAAACGTACAATTTCAGTAAAATTAAAACTTTTAAAATGAATTAAAAGCAAAACGATTAATGTTGCCTCCCGCACGAAGAATATCAATTTCAACATATTTTATAGGAAAATTTTAAATTTATAATAAAGTTAGATCAGTTATTTCGTAATCAAGTTCAAACATTTTGAATGATACACAATATTGATTTTTAAGATTACATTCAATACAAACAGTGAATAGGGAGTTATTTTGATGAGGAATTTTAAAAACATTCACAGCTTACAAAAGTTCAAAATGTTGTCGTTATCTAAAAAGTAACGTACGATGATCTGTCTTATTTTTGGACAATAATTTAACTTAAACAGGCATCCCAAAAAAATTTGCACAGTATTAAAGTGTTTAATTTAGTATGGTTGATATTGAGTTCTTTAATTTTCCAATTAAAGGGTAACGCTTAAATAGTTGTATAAAAACAATTAACACTAAAATCGATTGAAATATTTTTCGTAAGGAAACAACTGTATAAATAGCACATAAATATTGAATAGATAATGCTAATTGTTGATCTGGGGATATTACTTATTCTGGTTTTGACATTTTAAGGCTCCCTCGTACCAGCCATTTTGATTTTGTGAAAGTAAAATTAATCTTATGAAATATTTACTACCATTCTCATATCTTTGCTATTTTATCTATTTGAAAGCAAGAAACTGCATCCGAAAAAGTAAAAAATAATGAAGGTTTTTGCAGAATTACATTTTCCCTCAGATTTTTGAAAATATATTGGAATTTTTTTAAAGACTGGAAAACCCACAAGCGAATCCTTCAAATAAAAGTAAAAATATTTTTAAGAATCGGAGGGAAAATGTGTGAAATTCCACAGAAACCTTCATAATATTTTGCTCTTCCGGGTGCTTCGAATAATAAAATAGTAAAGATATGAGAACTGTCGTAGAAATTCCATAGGATTAACATTACTTTCACAAAATCAAAATGATCGGAAGACGAAACCTTAATAGTTACGTTATAAAAGAAGATAAAGATACGAACAAATAACAGTGGCTTTTGAAAATTGTTTCAGTGAAAAAAAATGCAACTTAAGACTTAAATTTATCTTTCAGCACTCTCCCCATTAAATTGCGAATTTGTAAAAACATTTCGAATAAACAAAGCAAGTTAAATTTCCTGAGAAATAATATTCATTATTTATCTTTATTTTTCATCAGTTATTAAAATGCATTTTAAAAAGAATTGTTTACACACTCATGTTTTCATTACTTTTTCCCATTGATGGTAATTTTGCAAGAATACAAAGTATATGTACCTAATTATCCCTTCTACCGGCCGCTTTGATTTCGTGATCGCAAAGTTAATCCCATGGAAGTTCTATAAGCGTCCTCAAATCGTTACTATTTTATCTATTTCAATCTATAAAAATGCGCTCGAAAGAGAGTTTAAAAAAACTAATGAAGATTTCTGAGGAATTGCATTTTCCCTCGTTTTTTATAAAATATTTTACCTCCATTGTAACTATTCGCTAGTGACTTTTCCAGTCTTTAAAAAAATATTTTGAAATATTTTCAAAAATCGAAGGAGGGGGAAGAGAGAGGGAGAATACTACAGAGATTATCACTGTTTTTTTTTTTTTCCCTCTTTCGGTTGCACTTTTTGCATTCAAATAAATAAAATAGTAAAGATTTTTTTTTTTTTGAGGATGGTTGTAGAAATTCCATAGGATTAATATTACGTTCACGAGATCAAAATGGCCGGTAGTCAGGAAGCTTAATATTGGAAATCATTTACATGAATTTTGAAAGAAAAATAAAAATCAGATATGTTACAAATAAAAAAAATCATCTTTTATTCCTGTTAAACTATACCATCGATATTTTATAGAATTTCTAAGCGGATTCACAAATCACGCAACATGTTTCTGTCTTACAAATATATCCTAGGCAATTCTTTTTATTGCTATTCTGAAGGTAAAAATAATTAATATTTACAGTAAAATCTTTAAAGTTTTAATTAGCTAATCAAAAACATTTAAGGTATATTATTCATCCAAATTATTAGATTTATTGTAAATAAAAATTTGTTTCGTTGTTTTGAATTAAATATATTGAGAAGTAAATATAATAAACTCTTTAATATTATTTATGCAAAATGTATGTTTCAATTTAATTCAGTTGTTCTTATAACTTTGAGCTACCTTTTGAAAGAGAAGTGGAAACTTCTTCAAAAATAAATTTTTAATATGCTCTTAAAATAAATTTTGGTTCAAACAGAGTTTAAAGTATTATTTAGAAAGATAAAATAATTTTAATTCTATTTGTATTAAGTATAAAATACAATTAATTTATAGATAGTGTCATTTCAATTCAATAAACAAAAGTATTATTGAAAAAAGAAAAGAAAGAAGAATGGTGACCGAATAGGCATTGAAAAGAACACTTCTTCAAACAAACATTGAACAGATCCATTCATTCTTTTACAAAATTCGAGTTAAATACAAGAAAAATTTGCTAGCAGATTTTCAGTGTCATTGCAAGCTATTTCTAAGGATAAAAAAATATCTCAATTTGAGAATCAAGATAATACTGCAAAGAGGATGATACATTTTACAAGAAAACATATTCCTCCTTATGGAAAAGAAACAAAAACCCTTCAAAACAGTCACAAATAGAATTAGGTTCCCAATGTATTTATTTGAGCATGAGAACATTTTACAGAAGATTTTAAAATACTTTTTATAAGGCCTGTTGCCTCATCAAAAAGTCCAAACTAATTGTGGTCACGAGAGGAAAGTGCACTGAATTCTGTAACATTTTAATTCAAATAGTAGGCAAAGGGTAATTAAAAGAGCTTAAGCTATTTTGGATTAAATGGAAATATTACATTAAAGATATCAGAGCATGCTTATGTGTATGTGAAAGCGAGGACCAAGACCGTATTTAAGACGTGTTAAGTTTTCGTGACATATTCTTTCCAAGACCTGAAAGTAATCAAGGATATGAATATGTGAAAAAAGCATTTGAAATTATCCCAAGAATAAAGTTATTGAAATAGGCACTGTCGACTAAAAATTCAATTAATTGCAAGTCTCATTAGAGTGCGATGTCATAACAATGAAAAACTTTCGCTTATTCGGAAGTATTAGATCAACTGGAAAGTTCTGTCCGCTTGTGAAATGAAAGAAAATAAGGCATTTTTCAAACATTTAATAATATTTATTGTACAATATAATTTCCGTAGTTTAGAGGATTAATCTATAAACATTCCAGAGGGGTGCCTTGGGAATTAAGTGAGAAAAATTTGTTTAATCGAATCGTCATTTGCCCATCTCTGTTTCTCGGAACAAAAAAAAAAAAAAAAACCATTTTGAACACAATGATGACTGATGATGAAAAATTGACTATTTCCGAATACATCGTAAAGAAAAGAACTTACTTGCAGCATGGACTATCTGTCCCCTCCACCTCTAAATCTGTATTTAGCCTGAATAAAAGAATGCTATGTATATAGTGGAATGTTCAAGAACCGATACATTTCGAGCTTTTAACACCTAACCAAAAACTAATTTCGTAGAAATACTGTCAGAAAATGGATGATTTAAATAAAGCACTGAAAGAAAAGAGGTCTATAGTGTTCAATACGAAACGAATTAAATTGTATCATGGTAATGCCAAACCATATGCTACGCGGTTAGCTATTCTTCATCATTCTTCAAATATTAGCGATTCATCAAAAATTCACAGAACTAGGCTGGGAATTTCTGTCGCATCCAGCATATTCTTCCGACCTAATAACCTTTAATTATAACTTGTTTATCTCATTGTAAGTTTTTTTGAAAGGAAACAAAATTAAAAACTGAAGCTACGTCAACCTAGCATTACTTGAGTTCTTCGCCTCTAAAGAGAAGGCATTTTCAAAAATTGTATTTATAAATTGCCATCTAGCTGGCAAGATTTCATAAGTAACGACAAAAATTATACAGTACAATAAATGTTATTAAATGTAAGAAAACTGCATCATTTCCCTTCACTATATAAATGGAGAGAACTTTCCGGTAGACTTAATATATCAGCTTAATTCCTTAAAGTGTTTTAATACTCATTAAGGTTAAAGGTGAACATATCAAATACTAAATCAAAATATAGATACCAAACAAATTTACTTTTTCATTCGTGAAATAAATTTTTCATTGAAATGAAAATGTATATATTTCGTTTTATTCACTTAATAGTCGTTATAAAGCTGCCAATTCAGCATGATTTCTTTCTGAAGATTAATTGTAATTGCTTTTTCTACATATATGCTCTGATACCAAAAATTATCTTTACATGAATGTCTAAAAATAGAGTCATTTTATGACATATTCAGTAAATTAAATTTCAGGAAAAGGAGAGAAGAGGTGACTTTTTCTTAATACAATTCGATTCAATTCTATTGAACTCATTTTATTATGGAAATAATGGCGTTACAACCACGCACTATCAAGTAAAACTTTTAGTGAAAAGTATTTTTCCAAGCACGTTAGTAAATGATTTTTTTTTTGTATGAATTAATAAAATACATTTTAATATAACTTCATATACTATTTAGACAGATATGTGAAATGGATATTATCGACTTTTTATAAACATAAACAGGACAGATATTGCTGGTTAAAAAATACAAGAAAACCTCTGACCATATAAAACACACACACACACACACACACACATATATATATATATATAACATTAAATATGGTCACTAAAATTACAACACTGCTGGCCATTAAAATTACAACACCATGAAGTGAAGCAAATACCAAAATGATATTTGTTTGACAAGCTTCAGTATGGCATGAAGACAAAATGACTAAATTTGCAAGCAGTTTGAGGATTTGCAGGGGTACAAAATTAGTAGAAACAGTTGCCACTCCCAATAGATAAACTGGCCCTTTTATCGGTTAGGCATGGAGTCAAGCTGGGCTTGTATGACAGAAATGGGCAACTCAATCCATGCAGCTTCAAGTCTATGCCACACTTCTTCAGCCATATTAGCTGGAGAGGGTTGGGGGGTCAGTTTCTCAGGAATTTATGACCAGATGTTTTCAATGGGTGACAAATCTGGAGGCTGTGCAGGCCAGGGCAACAATCGAATACCCTGTGTATCGAGGAAGGTCACAACACGACGTGGTACATGTGGTCTTGCATTATGTTGTTAGATGAGGCCTTAGGCAGGCCTTGAAAATAGGGCACAACCACTGGACGTAAGATGTCAGAAATGTACCGATCTGCGTTCAAATTACTATCGATCGGAACTAAAGATGTACGTGTCGTGTACCCAATGGCTGCCCAAACTATCACACAAGATGCAAGGTCCCTATGCCTATATCGAATGCAAGCAGGCGATGAGTGGTCTCTTCAGAGCCTCCAGACATATTATAACCATCAGAATACTGCACGCAGAACCGGGACTCGTCTAAAAAGACGACATTCGGCCACTCTTGTATCCAGCTATGTCGTTCTGCGCAGCATAGTCACCGTCTTTATACATATGTTGCTTTGTCAAAGTAAACCGAAGTAATGGTAGCCATGCTTACAGACCACACTGCTGCAAACATCGTCGTACCGTACGAGAGTATACTGGTCGGACTGCAAACATGTCCCTTTTCTGACTAAAGGTCTGTGATGTGGTTGAACGGTTTTGTAGGGCCGACATCACAATATGGCTGTTTTCTAGAGCATTAGTCATGAGAAGTCGTGGAGATTCTGCATGCCGTTCAATAGGACCCTCAGCAACCCATTGATTCCATATTCGCATGACAGTGGTTAGATTTTGGCCAGTGCGACGAGCAATATCATAGAATGATAATCCTCACTCTCGATAGGCAACGATCCTGCCTCTAACGGATTGAGGCACTTAATAGTAAGCATTTCATCCTCTAATTCGAGGCATAACACGATATTTTGAGAAAACTCCGACCTTACAAAGCGCTTTCTGAATGAGAAAAGTGATCATGGCTTCAGATTCGTGACGATGGTTTTTGTTCAGACGCGGGTTTAATCCTTGGCTGCTAAAGACCCGCCGGAGCTGATTCACGTTAAATCTATTGGGGCCCAAAGTCCTCCCGTTGGCGTGGTGTGTAAGTTAGGAAAGGGGTTGCCAGCTCAGGTGTCGTTCTCGACATTTGACCAAGGCTCAAAATTATGAGGTCCGTCGCCCATAGCCCTCGTGTTGCTTCTAGTGTGACGTTAATAAAGACTAAACTAAAACTAAATTCCGAATGAGAAACCCACCACACAACTTTTCTTTTATGCAATACTTCAGATTCGTTTCTCTCTCCTGCGTCGTCTAAATGCACTAAAATATTAATCACTTGCATACCTCTTAATCTTCTTTCTTTCATGCGATTTTGACACCAGTTGCAATTTTAATAGCTATATATATATATGTGTGTCAATGTGTGTATTATTATTGTGTGTCATTAAAATTGCAACACCGAGAAGGCATAATCTGAGAAAACGTCAAAATCGCATGAAAGGAAAAGAGATTGGGATATACAGATTTATGCATGTATGTATGTATATACATATATATTCACGTACATATGTATGTGGGTGCATATTGATTTCCATAGGTTAAGAAGCAACCTTCAGTCTTTAGTGTAGTCACAATTTGAAACAATAATCATAAAAATATGAAATGTAAAATAGTGAAGTTAAAACAGTTATTTATTGAATTTTGTATTTTAGCATTAAAGCAACTGGTTCTAAAAACCCCACCTTTTTATTACAGTAATCTGTCTAATAAAGGAGTCACATTTTTTTGGGGGGGGGGAAATCAAATAAATGAGGTTATTAATAGGAAATAATAGCCGCCCTTTTTTATAATACGGCACTGACTTCTCATGCTCTCAATTAAGTTGTCGGACTCTGGAATACAGAGCAGCGCCCATTCATGAAGCAACTCTTGTTTCAGCCTATTTAATGACATTGGAAGAAGACTGCAGACATGTCTACCGAGGTAGTCCAAAAGATTCTGAATCGGATTAAGGTCCGGAGGGCGAGCTGGTCATTCTATTCGCTCCAAAACTCGATCTTCAAGATATTTAAAATTACGATATATGATCTTTAAGATATTTAAATTAAAATTAAATTTAACAACAGAACGCTCATATTGGGCTTTATCAACTATTAGGATAAATTCATTATCGATAGCACATGCGGCAAGGATCTCGTCTCTATATTTCATTGCAGAGTTCTTCCATGGAGCACATGCTGATGAGTATGACAACTTAGACGGATTCCAGTCGAAACAAAGATTCCACCTTCTGTTTCAGACCGTCACTTGGCCGAGGTTAAAAATTATGAGGCATCTTTCTAGTTACCCTCGAATTGCGACTAAATATGAAGCCGATAAACAATCCCTCAATCAATCATCAAAAATATAAAAAAAGAGGCTGCAATATAAGTGTTATTTATTTTTTAAAAAAAAATGTTTTTATGTAAAATTACTTCATAAGGTTTTTTGATCATTCAATAAACAACTTTTAAAAGCGTAATTTAACTTTAACCATTATTTTAATGATGACTTTAAAATATTGGAGGAACCCTCATATTTCGATATATATATATTAGCAAAATTGTGGATGCTTTTTCAAAAACTTTTTTATGAGCTTTTTTCATGGCTCATAATTTCTCTTTATATGAAGCAATACCATCAGATTATGAACCAATGGAATGATAATTTAATCTGTAATGTAACGGTATAATTTTTGATTATTTATAATTTTCCTAACGAAATTTCTAACCAAATAACCAAAAAAAGGAAATACAACCTTCTTAAGCATTTGAATGTAGTCTTTAAGCAAATGCGTTTAGAAAGGAAATCAGGGGTCATATTCTTTTGACACTGAGAAACGAAAGTCACATTAGGATTCTATCAGTGCGTTCGGTGATTGCAATCAAATTGATGAAATTTGTTATGTTTTTTAATCAAGCGAACTTATGAAAAAGTTTTTTTTACTTAGTGTGATAAAACATATTACTCGTAAATTAAATGTCACTAAGAGTTGATTGGTTATCCAGAAGGAAAGCGAAATTTTACTATTAAATTAATAAAGTTACAATTATAAATAAATTAGTGGAAACATAATCAAAGGTGGTATTTCTAAATTTTTCCAGAGGTACCTAAAGACTCGAACACTACAAAACAAATGCTGTAAAAGCATAAAAACGAATGTACAACAGCAAGGGGTGATGAAGATTTAAGTGACTGGTGCTCAATGATAGAATATATATTATCTCGAAAAATACAAAATGAAATGGAAGATTACAAAACGAAATTGAGTTCAAGAGCTGTTCGATTCAGACTGCAGGAAATTAGTCTTAATGCAGAATTCTATTGAAAAAAAATCATTTTTATCTTTCAAAAAAAAAGGTCGAAATGATTAAACTGTACAAAAAATACGAAAAATGAACGGAAAAACTGGATAAAATGTTATTTGGAGCGATAGAATCAGTCTGTTTGATATTGATGACATAAAAAAACGTTATAAAAAAGGAACGAGAATATTTGCATCGGGATTGCACACATACTGTTAAACACCCATTTAGTTTAATGACCTCTGATTGTATATCAGCAAGAAATATCGGTTATTTTTTGAGTGATTTATGGGATTTTAAGTACTAAAAATACATAAATAGAGCATTTGAGATTTAATTGAAGCCTCACACACGATCTTTTCAAGGAATATGTCACTTATTTTTCAATAAGTTTCAGTTACATGTCATGTTGGTGTTGTGTGCAAAAAAAGTGATTTCAAGAAAACCTTATTCCTCTGCTGGATTTGTCTTCAAACGGGCTAAATCCTAATCCAATTGAAAATCTCTGAAAGCGACTAAATAAATTTGTTAACATAAGACACCTAAGAACCAAATCGGATTGATAGAAGTAACAATTCGATATTGGTTTCATATTGCAACAGCTTAAGAACTAGAAAACTTGGCTCACTCCATTGGAAGGGACAGTGGGTCCCTGATTGAAGGGTTAAAATTTCTCAAATGAGTATTTATTGACATTATAAGAAATTTTGTATATCTTGTTTTCTTATAATCACTTTGAATTTTTCTTCTTTATAAGTGCTGTTCTAATAAAAAATTTCTTTAGAAATGTTATTGTAATACATTTGCGATTAAATTAATTTTTCAATGGCGTATAATTTTATGGTATTATTAAAAGAAAATTGGGGGGGGGGGATAGGAGCTATGATTGATGAAGGAAACAACGCCAAAGTCTGCAAGTGGACGCGGCATCAGTTGCAAGTCACGATTACAACATAAACTTTCTATATTACTATACTAATGTTTGGGGAGTTATTCTTTTCAAGAAGAAATATATTGGATACCCAATACGAACTTTTTCTTCTCTTGCAGGTTTTCTCAATTACATCAAAAAAAAAAAATTAGATCAAGATCAACTTGAGATAATTCATTTTTAACATTTTAAACTTGAGCCAAATATATATATATATATATTATTTGGCTCAAGTTTAAAGATTAAAACTACTTCAGTTTAAAATTTCTCCTATTCCCTCGACATCGGAAATTATAATGCAATTTTCGCAACTGGTCGTTTGAAGCCACTGATAAAATACGTTTCTCTTACAAAGAAGGGTTGCAATGGGTTCTCATGCACTTTTCCCGAAAACTAACTTCTGGGGCTACTTGCTCGTAATTACGTAATTTGAATTGAGAATCTCGCCTTGTGAAAGAATCGTGACTTAAGGTAAATTGATGTTACCATGTTAGAAGTGTAGTGAATAGGAAATAATCCGACGAAAAGCGATTGGATGTATTAGAGAGATTAAAGATAAGAGTTGATAGAGGAAAAGTAGTCAAATTGTTGAGCATACTATACAGATTCGAGCAAATAGGAAGTGATCTTGTAAGAATATATGCCTGATTCGGATCCAGTCACCAGAAGTATATTGAAATCGGATTCATTTTTTGCTACTCTTCTCTTTGCAGTTAATAAGAATAATTATCTTAATTGTAAGATAATGAAGGAAACTATGTCAAGTTTTTCTAAAAAAATAGTTCATTCAAGCAAAATATAATTTAATAATGGAGAAAATGGTTGCAGTAGCCTAGTGATCATGATCGCGGCCGATGGTTTTCGTCGAATCGTGGGCTCGAGCTTTGATGCTACAAAAGACTCGCCGTGTGGGCGAGGCTGATACATGTTAAATATGACAAGACTCAAAGTCTTACTATTAGCTTTTTGTGTAAGTTTCAAGAGGGAGGTGCCTGATTTGGTTTCATCCTCGTCACTTGACGGAGTTTCAAAATTACGTGGTCTATCGCCAATAACCTTCGTGTTGCTTCTCAGTTTAACGTTAATAAAACCAATCAATCAATAATTATAACGAAGAAAACAATATCAAAGCTATAACATCTTAGTTTAACAACTTCTCTCCCGTTCTCATTTCTTATTCATACTTCCTTTACAACTTAAGAAATCTCCTTTTTATATAATCACAGTCTGGCATCTAATTAGATTAATTTCTGTACGTCAGATTTGACGTCATGGAGTTGGAGCTACGAGGGAATTTCAATTACCGTCATTCAACAGATCTTTAGTTCAGGACGAAAGGACCCTTCACATAAGCGAATACAATTTGATTTTTTTCACTCTCAGATAAATTAAAATTTGTTGAAAATTTGTTTGACTGATTATATAAATATATTTATTGTATATAGATGTTTCTTAATGTTAATAATGACAGCAGTAGGCTACACTTCTTTCACACACACACACACACACACAGACTAAGATATAATAATAAAACAAACGCAATTTTCCCCCACACAGGATACACTTACAATTAGTTCATCAAACAAATACTTTTTCTGATTTGTTTTTCATTAATATCATTTCATCTGCTTTTAAAAATAAGTAAAATGTTTAAAGTGCACTTAAAGTATTAATAATAATACCTAAGGTGATTTCTAAATATAGCTATATTGTTAAACACCGTTTAAAATAAATTGAAAAACTTATGTATTTAAATGTAAGTAATAATATTTGTTTCTTGAATTTTAATCTCATAATTATCTAGACAATTCGCCATTTGTGAGGTGGAATTTTCTTCAAATTATGAAATTATTTATTTCTGTTATACCCTTCTTCCTCACTTTTCTGTAATTTTTGACCGTTAATTTGGATAGCAGCTTAAACATTTCCTTTAATCAATTATAAAACACAACACTACAATGTGAATGTCAAGCATTGCTTTAAAAATATAATTAAGCACTTAAATAAGATATTAATTTTTAGTTCATACTTTTCTCAGTGTTTGTGGAAGCCTAGTGGTGATGATCGCGAACTCGCGACAATCAAGTCGTGGGTTCAAATCCTGATGTCACTATAGACCCGATAAGTAGCGGGCAAACACATGTTAAATCTGCCAAGGCTCCGTGTATAATTAAGGGCGTAGTGTGGAAACTTAGAGAGGGAAGTAGGTACCAGCTCAAGAGATCTCGTTATTTGATCAGTTCAAAATTACTAAGTCTGTCTCGCTAATACCCCTCGTGTTTCCTTTAAGAACAATGTTAATAAGCAATCAATTCACCCTTACTTTACGGATAAATTTTGAAGTAACTGGCAAGTTTTTGTTTTCTCGGAGAACTACTAAATTATCCTCAGGAAACACAAAAATATCTCAAATATAAAAATTGTAGCTTTATTTTGTTATAATGAATTAAAGTAAAAAAAATCACTTTTCCGATTTAAATTTTAATATAATTAAAGTTAAGCAATTAATGTTTTATCCTAATTTATTTCAGACAAAAAAAATTTCATATTCTGAAACAGAATTCCGCCCTTTTTAGTTTCATTTAGTTAAATTAACCCGAGCTTTGAACAAATTTTACTTCAAAAGTATTCTCATTCATTTCTGGGTAAATTATTTTTATACATTATAATGTATTGAATTTTGCACTTACACATTTAAAAAGATAATGTTTGATAGAGTTATTTTCCTTTGTTTAACTTTGTAAAAACTAGTTTATTGTTACAGAGAAGTATTTAAAAACTTTTTGTAATTTCTTATATCTTTGGAAATGCTAAATTTGGTAGTTTAGATATGCTATTTTTGCATATATCTTTCCTCATTAAATACTTAGCCATTCTCAAAGTCAAGGTTTCGAATTCCAATTCCATAAGAGACTCGATAATTCATGTTAAATCTCTCGAAGATCCAAATCCTAATGTTGATGCGGTGTGGAAGTTTGAGGTGCCAGCTCAGATATCTTTCGCGTTCACTTGACCGAGATTCGAATTTGCATGGTTTGTCATCGATAACTTCTAATCGATAGCCAATGTTCTTCTAAATGTAGCGTTAACAAAAACAATTAATAACTCAATCAGAGCCAATGGCATGATTAACGATTATGTTTTAGCAGAAACATATGTTAATATTTACTTAGCATAAATTTATATCCATTTCATGTAATTAAAGGAAAAAACTCCGAAAACAAAAAGTATTGTTCTTAGGATAAAATTATGTAAAATTTATACATCAGACTCCTTTACATATGGATTTTTAAAACAAACAAAAAAAATGTGTAGAAATGTTTATTGAACTTAAATGTCATAAAATGAAATGGCGCTTGATATTTTTACATTTTTACTAAAGTTTGGAAGTAAAACGATTTTTTTATTTAAATTTTATAATAAAATACAGAATAATTTAATTGCGAAAATTCTACCGGATGCAAAATATTTTAATATGGGATAAAACTGATAATCATCGATCACTTAGGTGTTATTCATAATAATAATTAAATAACTTTAAATTATATAGAAACTGATCAAGTTAGATGCAATTATTTTTGAGAAATCTTTGTTGACATACATACATTCCAAACATACTCGTAGTCATGTATATATGTTTGGAATCAATTCAAATCAACTCCTTTAAATTAAAAAAAAATGATTTGTAAAAATATTCTGAATGCAAGACCCAGTTCACAAACAAACTCAGAAGCAAATGAGTGAATTTACATGCTCAATTTAAGGACATCTTTGATCATATCTAATCAAGGTAATTTTACACATTTGATATTACTAACAAATACCATCGCTCCATTCATTCCTGTGAGACGAGCCTCCCTTTGTTTAGAGTGCCTTAACATTTTTACGCTTCAAAGATACTAGATTTCTGTGCCATGGTAGGGCTTCTAAATATATCGCAAGAGAAGAAAAAAGAGATCAGCAATGCTTCCCTATCTGTTCTCCTTTTGTCTCAGTAGATCTGCTGTCCCTTAATTCGTCAGATGTTTAGGGTTCCTATTTCGGACGGTTGACGATAGCGCCCCCTGCCAACGAGAAATCGTAAAAGCGAAAAGAGAGTTAACTCTCTGCACTCCTCCATCCGACTTCTGTGGTTAACATCACTGTAGGATTCTCCATTGGACCGGTGTAGTACCCTCAACAGAGTACAATGGTACGTTTATAAGATTACTTTGTATGACTCATTATATGTACTGATCAATATATGAATACAATGCCGTTTATTGGTTTTCAGATAATTTAATTTTACTCATACGGATTACAATATCAACATTTTCCACGCTAAATTGCATTTAATTTCAAAAATTTTTCGATTTTTTCGATTTTTTTTTTTTTTTTAATATTCTCTTTTCTGATTCTATGATTATATATAGTTTTTTTCTTCTGGATTATTCTTAACTGGGAGATATCCATGGGTTGAAATGTTGACGAAATCAATTTACATTGTCCTTTTATACAACACAATGTGATTATTATAATTTCTGTATGAGGTAACGTGGAATAAAGGAAATTTAATTTCAAAAAAAAAAAAAATTTGCTTTGAGTTGAAATTCGAATTTAAAATAGCGCTTTATCCTCGGTTAAATTTTCTGTCATTTTTTTTTAAAAAAAAATGTTTTTCTTTTTTAAACTAAAAAGTAACTTAATAATTGAAAGCAGCATAGAATACAATTATTTTAGGAATAGTGAATACAAGGGAATAAAATTAATAATAGAACTTATATTGCAGAAAAGTTCTTTAGATTACTGAAATGCTGCTGCAATGGAATTCTTTTATTTAATATACAGACATTATAAAAGAAAATGTGCTTTAAGACTATGATGTACTTCCATTGTAATCACTGATGACACTTTACTTCTGTCATCCAATTTCTAAACTTTCTTGCACATTTTAAGTACATAATACAATAATTTGAAATATAAAAGCAGACTGTTTGTCAGCTTTATGAATTTGGATATTTCTGTCACATTTCGCATTGATTCCAAAGTGTTAAAAATTATTTCATTAAGTATATTTTATCGTTAAAAATATTTTATCTTAAGAATTTTTTTATCGTTTATCGCTATTCAATAACCTATTAAATAATGTGTCAAACGTTACATCTGTTTAAATGGCAACTTTAATGGTCATTAAATCTTGATACGATGTACTCTAAAATGAAATTAATTAGCAAATAAAAACTTCTAACTTTAACAAAAATTCTAAATAGCGTTTCTTTTATTTTTAGGCTGACTTGAAAAGCTATGAAGTCGAAGGTAAGAATAATTTTTCAGCACATGTTTAACGAGTATTTGTATCTGATGTAACATTTTGGCTTATTATGTAACATGTTATGATATCTTACATTTACTATAGTCAACTTATATAATACGGAAGGAAATTCAATAACTGAAAAGTGAAAAGGCATGCAATATGTTGAAGAACAAAAATAAATCCCAAAAAATTAAAATCTAGATTGTGTATTAGTAAATTAAAAATAAAGCGTAATGGGAAAATATATTAAAGAAATTATTACAGTAAATATAAAAAATAAATTTTCTCAAAGTTCCGATATTACAATTCTAGTTAAAAAATTTCAGAACATTTTAGGGACATATGAAAATATCAGTTATTTAATTTAACTAATATTACCAAACATTGCCTTTTATTTGGAAGCTCTTTTGTATACGGTTTGTGTAAACTGAATCTGGAATAAGCTGAATTTGTATTATTATTTTAAATAGAAAGCATTGTTTTTTATTGATGGTAGCTTTAGCAGCTGGATGAAAATTTTTCGTACTTAAAAGTACAAAAAGACTATTAACAAAAGAAGTAACTGCAAAAATTAATCAAATGAGTTGAAGTAATTTTATTTTCATACATTAATCCTACTATTAAAAATAATAAATTAAATTTATAGGTAGCGATTTTTTTAAATGCCATAACTTTTAATAATAAGCCGAAATTAGTACGTGATTAATTCTCCGCAGATTTAAAGTCTAAAACGATTCAGAGCGATGTCACGTTATATTTGTGAAATAGTTGACGTGAAATGGAAGCGTCAAAGTATAAATAAGTTTAAAATTATATCTAAAATACCCGAGCAGAAATTTAAAACAAGATTACACGAGAATTTTTAACAATCTTAAGGATTTGATGATTAAAAATATTAATAGTCTATTATAATGACAGTAATTAATATTTAATTGTCTTAATTAATTAAATGTTTGAGATAGGATAGGATATAAAATAAATATTTTAAACCATTTAATACAAAACTTAAATTTAAGAGAAGATGAATTAATGACAAATAAGTTTTATGCAAGTATTTTTTTTTTCCTTTTTAAAAACTAAATCATTATAGCTTACTAATTTTATATTGAGGTTTATAATTTAACTTGTAACATGGCTACATTTGAAACTTTGTGAAAAATATTTTTTCTCTCTAAGTTAAATTAAACTATTCGATTTTTTCTTATGTACGAAAATATATTAATTAATTTTCTTAATGTTGCAACGTGTGATGGAAAATAAAATTTCAGGACGAAAAATAGAAAAATAAATGTAAAGAGTAACTTTTTAGGATTTTGAATGATTAGAAAAGCTTATTTCTCTCTAAATCAAGCTCTTGACGTTAAGATTTACTAAATAAGTATATACGAACTCGTGTGAACTAAGGTAAATCCAAAAGACTTCCGCAATTAGCTTGATAATACATTTGTATTAAAAAAGGGGAAGAAAATGGATTCCAAATACTTAAAGATTAAAAGATTTGAGTCCTGAAATTAATGCCAGGTGAAGAAAATAAGCTCCGATTTTTTGAATAAAACATTTTAATGGACTGTATAAATCTCTGACATTTTACGTATCTGAAATCCGTATACATTCTATTTATAAACTGCATTTGAAGTTGGTTAGAATTAGAATTTCAAATCCATTTTAATGTTAATTTTTCAAAAAAAATCGCTCCATTCTTTTTAAGAAAAATTAATAAATAAAATTAAGATCATAAAAAGGAAGAGAGGGATAGAGGAGCAAGCTGCAATAGAAGTTGTAGTTAATGTTAATTTTTTTATTATTTTAAATTGCAACTTGTGTTAAAAAGTATCTATTATCAATTAACTACAAAAAAAGATTTTAAAAAACTAATATTTTTGCAACCTGGTGTTTCTTAATATTATTCTCATAAAAAAGGCATGAAGAATAATCATGAATTCATTTAGTTATGAATAGATTGTCCAAATGCGTAGGACGCAATTAACAGATGTCTATTTCATAAGAAGCATATCCTATTTCATAGGCAACCCATGAAATAAAAAAAATCAATGGGTTTTTCTATCCTCCCGGTACTCACAAGGGATCCCGTTTTACACTCTCCCCTCTTCTGCTTCTAAAGATAGACCACAGTTTCGTTTAACTGATTGCAGAGATCCTCTCCTTTTTCGGTTGGGTGTTGAATACAAGAAAGAAAAGTCTTTTGTTTAAAGACTGTATGCGCAGCTGTTGTGCGCATGCCACCCAAGCTATGCTGACCTATTTCGAATTCAGAGATCTCGGTTTGTATACGTAGGTCTCAGATTCACAAAAATATATATAAGCTCCAATAATATTGACCAATGTTTCTTTATTTCTATTTTACAACTTAAAACTGTTATAAGGAACATTATCACGAACATTCACACACATGTATTATTCATGGAAGATATTAAGAAATGGTTTTAAAACAACTCTTTGTCATGTTTTGACACAAAAGATTTAGTAGTTTCCATTACGACGTAATTGACTATATGTGAGAGAACAAAAGGAATATTTATATAAAATATTAAATTTGAAATGTTTATTAAAAAATATGTGTTTTTTTTAGAATTACCAGTTCATAATTTTATTATTTTAAAATTCCCTATACTTTCTCAAGGCTGAGTTCAAATGTTGAACTTTGCGTCTTAAGCTTAATTTTAAAAAAAATTGACAAACTTTTAAAATTTTCCGTTTTCCTAAAAGATTAGAATATTTTAGTTAAAATTAAATTAAAATATTAAAAAGAGGCTTGATTACTAAAAGAATATATATATGTATAAATAAATATCTATATATATATTTAACAGATAGCTATAAATATTTTTTTTACAATTGTACAAATGATTAATTATTTGTTGTTTCTGAATCCTGTTTCTCTGGAGTAAGTATATTAACAATAATGCATAAGTATTTAATAAAACAGACGATACACCTTCAAAATTTAAGGAGCTTTTACTTCCACAAATAAAAAAATTTCAATTTCATCAATGAGTTTCGTTTTATTAAAATGTTAAAAAAGGAAAGTTTATTAAGAATTTATTAAGTTTTTAAGGAAACGATATCTTTCACTTTGGGTGCTGGGATATATGGATATAAAAAGTATTTTTAATTATTTTAAAAGTTATGGAAACCAAACATTTAAGTAATAAACTTTAATTCAAATTGATATATCTAAAAATTTGCCTACTTTTTATTTTAATCATTAAAAATATAATGTTCTTTAAATTACTTTTCGAGGGAAATTTTGCCTCCTTATAATCGGTATTCTTAATTTTTTTTTTTTTTTATGTAATCTGAGAAAGCTAAAATGGATATTTACAAAAAAATTCATATCTAATTATTTCATATTCAGACCATGGAAAACAAGTATTCAATAAGGACAAAAAAAAAAGTTACATTACATCATTCCTATTTTATGAGTTCAAATCTATCGTGTCCATTGAAAATATCTTACGTTTATAATTTTCATGCCTAATTTTAGAGTTTTTCGATTTTTCACAATAAAATACAACTTAATTTTATCAACTATTCTATTGTATTTTTGTGGCAAACTTTATAATTTAGTAAATCCGTTTCTTACAAATATTTAATACATGTAATCAAAATGTATATTATTTTTTACTGTATCATCTATACATTAATAAACAATAAATTTTCTTTATGCATTCACCAATAAGACAATCATGTTGGAGTAATTTCCGGTAAAAATCGTAAGCTTTTTTTAAGCTCCAAAGCTTTCTTGCTAACTTGGGTCGAGAATATTATTTCGTCGAATTTCTTAATTATATTGAGGCTTTTGAAGTACGTCCAACAATAAGATTAAAATAAAATATAAAGAAATTCAAATCTGTAAAATTAAAAGGATTATTTTTTACATATAAGCATATCGAAATGTCTTTGCTTACATTCCTCGACATAATTATATTTAAAAGAAACACCATAACTAAAATAAGTAAAATATTTATATTAATTCATAGAAATTAAAGTGAAATTAACTAATAGAGATAATTGACCTACATTATGTTTAAATTACCTTAAATATATTAAGTGATAGATTTCATATTGCAAAAAATATAAAGACTGAGAAATTGGTTTAAGTTCTCTGAAGCTAAAGTAAATGTTATGGAATTTTTATTACAAATTTTACCAAATTATTTTATCTTAATTATGTCCATTTAATAATATTTTATTTCTACATTAAAATTAAAAAAAATATTTTGTAATATTTTCTCAGTAAAATATTGTTTACTATAAGAATAAACATGACATAATTGAGCATAATTTAAAAATTTGGAAAACTATCGGAAAGTAGTATTAATTGTTATTTCTATGTCGCATTCAAAATTTCGTATTCTTTAAGTTTTATTTTTTCCAAATTTACACTGTTCATAAGAATCCTCTTAATTCCAAAAAACGTTTAAATAGTTATATAATATATATATATATATATATATATATATATATATATATATATATATATATATATATATATATATATATATATATATATAGTTTATCTTATAATCTTTGAACATTATCAAAATATAAAATTATTGATGTCCATTACAATTCAAAAAATATTGTGAAGACCACTTTTCCAGAAGACCATTCGGTTGTCAAGTAGTTCAACTTCGGACCTAAATTTCTCGATAAGATTCAAAGTAAATGGAGCTATTTTTTTTTCTTTCAAAATTCTCCTATTTATCACGAAAATAATTTACACTGGTATAATTTTTCAGAAAAGTATGTTCAAGTTAAATAATGTACTATTTTTGTTTGCTGCGGTATATATTTAAAACTCCTATACAATAGCTAATCTATTGTAAAAGCGTTATTACATGCCTTTTTACTGGAAAATTTATTAGAATACTTTATGCTGTACTTTTTTTACATTAGGCAATAATTTTATGTTAGAATTCATTAATATTATTAAAATTCGATTGTTTTAAAAACTCTCAACTTGGTATTGTTTCTTTTTGTTAAATGTGACTATGTGACTGTTCGAGTTTAATAGAGTTTAATCTTAGATTTTTTCCCTCTGTTATTTTTCTTGCCTTTATTTGATCATGAAACAATTCTAAGTTCACTCATAACATGGGATTTTTGTGATATATCCTTCTGACTAGCACTTGGTTTTTCTTTTTCTGTTTATTTATATAAGTTTCCAGCTTCTTCCCAATCAAATGGAACATGATGCATATTAAGTGAATTTCTTAAATAGAATGAATAGGTATTATCAAGTCATGTAGAAACAACAGAGAATTAAATCGAAGGGAATTTAGTTTACGGTAAAAAGAAGAATGTTGCTGTGATGTGATACGCAAAAAAAGCATTTTGGAGTGTAAACTGGATTTGTTGTGATTAGCACTCGACGCTGTCGAAGCAATTGCACGAGGTTCTCGCAATCTTATTGCAGTAAGCGTATTCCTTGATAGATTTTAGAAGTTGTTTGTACTCACGAAAAGAAGCTTAAAACTGTGAAAAGCATCACCCTTATTTGAAGAGTAAATAAAAATATTTTGGATTCAACTGACTATTTTAATTAATTAGTCTATGCTTGATCTTGAGTTTAAATCTTGTGATTATAAACTTTAAGAGACAGGTAATACGATGCCGAGATACATTGATTCACTATATATTCGTTTCGAAATGTTCAATGTTAACAACATTATTTTCGTCTTCTGATCTTTGATTATTTATAATAATCTGAGTTATTTTCTTCTTTCTAGAGTGCAGGGCATGCTTTGAGGTGTACGACACCACAGGAGAGGGCAAGATCGATGCCATTTGGCTGGGATCTTTGCTCCGGGCTTTGGACTTGAGCATCACAGAGGAGACCGTTGCAAAGCAAGGAGGAACCAAGAAGGAAGGTACGTTTCATAAACTATATAATTGCTTATTCTCAAACTAAAAATTTAATGTTAAATGGTATCAATAAAATGCCTATTTAGAGATGACTGAAATTTTAAAAATGAATGAACTGGTGGAAAATATAACATCTCAATTCAAGTGTAAGTGATGACTTATTAGTTGTAGAACAAATTGTGTGTGTGCGTGTGTAATAGTTTCGCAAAATTTATTTTTAACAAATATGAACCTCTGTTATTAAGGATGTTCCTAAATTACAATTAGAATGTATTTTTAATAATAATTATCAAGAAACAGGGCACGATGCAATTTATTTTAAAAAGAAATATAAGAACTAATTTTGGAATAACAGTTTTTATTACTTCTACACAGTGCATAGTGTATATTCAAAAAGTTCTAGTCTGGTTTCATACTAAATATATACCCCAGTGGAAATGCGCAGTTGCGATTTAAGCTTCTATGTAGTCTCCTCACAATTCGAAACAACACTTCAAATGATTGAGAACGTCTGTTAACGCCTCCACTTCAACACTATTGAGTTTGGATGTCAATCTCCTCTATCGATTCGTACCGCAGCCCTTTCAAAATTCAATTCCAACTCTGAAAATAAAAAATAAAAAAAAAAATCAAAAGTACATCTCCGGTGAGTACAGGGGTGGTTGATGAACACAATCTGCCTTCTTGCAAAAATACTCTGAACGAGTGATGGACTTGAAAGATGGTGCATTGTTGTGCAAGAGTCACCAATTTCAACTGTCCAAGAAATCGGGCCTCATACGCCCCATTCGTTTCTAAAGACGATCGAAAACATATTTGTAGAAACAATATCTTACAATCACAGTGGAATCTCGACTTCAAAATTCTGTTGCACAAGCTCAACATTTTAATCATTTCGTTTCGAACATAATAAACCCCGTCTCTCATGGTAGATGGAGTCTTTCACTACTCTCGAAAACCACTTAAAAACTCAGAAACGACTCATAACATAGCCACCATACACAGATTTTATAGTTTTGCATGCATCTGTGGCCGATTTTCCCAATTTAAAACAAAATTTGATTCCTTACTTCATTTCATTTCCGATGACACACGTTGTTCGCAAAGAAACGCTGTCAGTCGGAATTAGACAGAAATGAATGCAACTGTTTCATATGAAAACATGAAAGTTACTTCTCCATCATCTCGTCGATTTCATATAGATAGTTTCATGTTTCTTTTTTACGGCCAGGTTCACTGGAACTTTATGAATAAATAGAAATGTATGTCCATTTTCTCTCTGTAAATTAGAATTTTAATTATGAAGTTAATTTTATTCATTTTAAGGCACTGCCACATTTTAATTTTATTAATTTTTTACAGAAATTTAGAGAAATTCTTGTAGAATATTCTTTCTACATCAAATTTCCTTTTTATGTTATAAATTTAAACAATAGAATTTAAAAGTAAAATATTCAAGTTTTTTTTTATATATATTTCCAGAATGATTCTAAATGTCATAATATCTGTTTCAATCAGCAAGCTTAAAAATTATACAAACTAACAGAAAACGATTTTAAATCATTTTTTAAACATATTTTCTAAAGCAGGTAATAAATATAAGAAACAAATTTCCATAAAATGATAATAAAGCAAAATAACATTTAGAAAATATTGTTAAATAAAAATAAATTAATTAAGATGATTCTTATATCATAATTAGTGTAAGAGCTTTCAAACTTTGTCAAAGTCAAAAAAAAAAAAAAAAAGACTCACAGTAAAGGAAGGTTTCGCGTTATTAAGTTTGATTTTTCTAGCTATGTAAACAATATAATTATGAGTTATTCGAGTAGCGCATACACCTGTAAGATTATTGGCTCATATATTAGTTCGGGTGAACTTTAATTGCAATATTCACACAAAGTGCGAATTTGAAATGGCTGAAAAAAAATTGATAATGACGTTCGATAAATAGATAAAATCTGACAGAATTTGTTATTTAATCATTTGAATTATCATATAACTGAAATGTTACTCCTATTACACGTTCGAAAGAAACATATCTGTGAATTTTATTTGTGTAATAATCAATTATCCTAATACGTTTTTCATGGAAGTCCAAAAAATTTCACTTGTATTTTAGGTGAGAAGCTCCTTACATTGGAAGAATTCCTCCCCATCTACAGCGCCGTCAAAAAATCCAAAGACATGGGTCAAATTGAAGATTTGCTTGAAGGTTTAAAAGTATACGATAAGAATGAGAATGGAACAATGATGGCTGCTGAATTGGCTCACGTTTTACTTTCCTTAGGTAAGCATAGATTTCCCAGTAATAATGGTACTGCAAGAATCCAATAAATATTTTTAAATTTAGTAATGGAAAATACAATAGAATTTAAATAAATGACGCATTCAGTGCTGGATTTGTGAATGACGACTTTCGTTTTAAGAAAACCTGATTTAAAAATGTACCAAAAGTATACGATTTATTCTATTTTACAAAAAAAAAAAAAAAAAAAAAAAAAAAAAAATAGCTGTCCGAATTAATTTTTTTCGTAATCCTTTATTAAACTTCAAGTGCTCTTGTGACCTTTCGGTTTTCAACTCTTATTTTTCTCAAGAATTTAAACTAATATCTATCAGAAGGATAGAAAAAATGGTGAAAAACAATCTAAACTAATAATTTTGTAAGCGATTCTAAATTTGTCTTTACTGGAATTATAAGTAGAAAAACACATTTATCAGGAAAAAAAGAACATTAAAAGTGAAATTTTTACAAATTGTTTCTCCGGTGTACTTCAAAAATCGAAGAAATATATTTCAATACAACATTAAGAAAATTGTTCAAATTCATCATTACATATATTCAGTTCGAGATATAAATTATTCTAATAAAATATTCCCACAAAACAGAATTAGTGCATTTCCCACAAATCATTCAAAATATCAAACATAAAATTCATATTTCAAAATATAGAACTCTTACACATATCTTTTTATATCATTAATCATATTACTTTCAAGTGTCAAACCCAATTTGAAACATCAATTGCCATATAAAAATTTTAAAAAGTACTTATATCTGAGAAATTACTGATTTCATACTTCAGAACATTGAAATACCTGTATCCTCATAAATATTAATCCATACATTTCCAAGTATATATATAGTTAAAGGTGTTTTCGAAAAAGAAATAGCTTTAATGTTTATTATTTAAACTCTCAAAAAAAATTGTTGTTATGCCTCTCATCTTCAGAAACATAAAATCCGTCATAACTGTAAAAAGAAAAATATTTAAACTTTTAACGTGAAAAACTGCTAAGAGTATATCCTTCTTTTAAAATATTTTTTTTCCCCCGAAGTGCTCTAAGATAATATTTTCAACACCTTGAAGCTATTCATCTAAACAGGAAAGTACTCTTGGGCAATTGAGTTTGTCATAAGCACATCTGTATTACTTCAAAAAAGAAAAAAATGCGTCATCTTATATTTTAAAAATAGACGAAGAGTTTATTTTGACTACCACTGCTCCACTCCTTACTTCTTTTATAAACATCAGAATTCGCTACCTTGCAATCACAACCTAAACTACTTCCGTTTTTTTAAAGCTGTATAAAAATTCATCATTTATTATGAAAAAGTAATTTTAAAATAAATAAATTTTTATTTCATTTCCTCATTCAGTCTCAATAGAGTATGGGGGAAAATGACATCGCTAAATACACACGAATTATTTTTCATTTTAAAATATTCAAACATCCAAATACTCTTAGTACAATTTTTGAGTGAGCATAATAATAAAAAACGCAATCTTTTTTTTATATAGTTGAAATAATAGATGTATCACATTCATTCGAAATCGATACTTAATAATGAATTACATTGTAAGATTTATATGCTTTTAAATTGGTATATCAGATTCAACGTAGTTCAATACGTTGTAAAATCTTCCGTATTCTATCCTACATTAGTTTAAAAAAGTTAATATTTAGTTGGTCAATATATTTGCAATTAAATTGGTTTCATATCTTACGAATTAATATATTTTTCAGTTTAAGATTTTACTATTCTATAGAAAAAACGGCTTACTTTAAAAGAAAGGAAATCTATAATTATTAAAACTTATATACTGTGCATATATTTACAGTACACTGCGTACTAAAAATCAATCACTAAGAACAATTAAGGAACTGTAAAGAACATGCATGTTTAAAGTTGGAAAACTTTTAAAATAAATATTAAACCTTCAAAAAATAAATGGTATGTTACTAAATTGATTAATCTCTTTGCATATGAAAACTTACATGATTTATGTTTGCTTTTTTTTGTTAACAGGTGAGAAATTGAACGACAAAGAAGTAGATGAAATTTTCACTGCCTGCTGTCCACCTGAAGATGAAGATGGCTACATTAAATACGAAAGTGAGTGATTATTTTTTTTTAAAACAAGTATTGTGATTTTATAACTATTTTAATTTTATTGAAATAGAAGTAATAATTCAAAAGAATATTTTTGGAACATTTTTACAGTTAAAGTTCCTTTCGAATAACATCAAAAATTTAGAGATCTTTTTTAAAGTGAGAAAAATGATATTAAAATGCTTTAGTTCTGTAGACATATAAATACTTTTCATATTATTTTGATATAGAATATACTGCTTAACTTTATAAAAAAATTTATCAAGCTTTCTATTTTAAGAAAAACTTATTAAAACAAAATTTTATAGAAAACAGCGGTAGTATGATAGAATGGCTTTATTTTTAGAAAGTATATTGAAAAGAATAACACCAATATTTTTTCTTAAATATATTTTATAATAATTTCTATTATATTAACTTTTATTAAGAAGAAAATAATGAAAATTTAATTACGGTCTTAAAATTATGTACTCGAAATAGATTTGAACCTATTTTGTTTATTATCAAATGTTTTACTTATCATGAATAAATGCAAATTCGCTTCATTTGTGTTTTGCTTCGGAAGCTTTGTAGAGCTTATTATAGCTTTTAAGATGCTTATTTACGCTTCGCTATCGCAAAAGTATATAAATTTTATAGACGCTTTGCTTTGCAAACATTGTAGGGCTTATTATTGCTCCATAGATATAGATTTACGCTTGGCTTTGTATACTTTTTCAGAAATTGTATTGCTTTTTTAGATTCAGAGCTACGCTTTGCTTTGTATAATTCACAGACAATATTACTGTAATTTCATCATAGAACCACACACATTCCTTGTCAATTTAACTAGAGATTACTTCAACCACAGTTCAAAATGCACTTTGCTTTGTATAATTCATAGAGGATATTATTATAATTTCATCATAGAACTAACTATACAATCTTTATCATTTTAAATAGAGATGATTTTAACAAAGATCAAAATGTGTTTTGCTTCGTATAATTCATAGAAGATATTATCGTAATTTCATCATAGAACTACACATTCCTTATCATTTCAACTGGAGATAACAATGTTATTTTCAGATATTCAGAGACCAGCATCAATATTTATACAGAATTAAGTGTTTAATATCTCTTTTTTGGACTTTAAGATGCTTTGTTTCTCAAATTATTTTTTAAAAATAATTTTTATTACTTAATCCAAGAACATTTAAATGGATGTGAGATAAATTATTACTCCCTAGTTCCAAATTAGTGTTATTTACTTTTGCTTTGCGATGCTTTATTTTGATAACTGCTATCAAATATTTAGTTACGAATCAATGTTCTTACTCCTCCGCGAGTGAAAAGCTGTTATTTTAGCTTTGCTTATTTGTATTACAGTTTCTCTAGAAGAAAAGGTATTGTGCTTTATTTACAGAAATACACTTTTGCAAAAAATTGTATTTATTTCAAATGCTAAGCTTTTGCAAGCAATTTTATTTGTTACAAATGCTACGCTTTTGCAAATAGTTTCAATTGCTACGCTTTTGTAAATAGTTTCAATTGCTACGCTTTTGCAAATAGTTTCAATTGCTATTCTTTTGTAGACGTTTTAGAATGTTACAAATGCTACGCTTTCGCAAGTAGTTTCAATTGCTACGCTTTCCGAAACACAAATTAATATGAGTGATGAAAACGTAATGAAGTAGTGAGTTAAAGAGCCAATGCCAGATTGGATTTACACTTTATTTGACAAAGAGTGAATTTTGCAAAATTTGTTTACTGTACCCAGGTTGGCACCGCCAGTCTTCTTTATGAAAAACTATAAGAAACATGCGGGCGGGCAAGTTCTTTCAAGTTCTTCAGCAAGATGTATGATATATATATATATATATACCAGTCCTCAATTTCAATGTGCTTTTGACTTGCTGGGTTTCCATATTTTTCTTTTATTTTTCTTTCATTATTACATTTCTTTCTGGTTTTTGTCTTTTTAATTATTTTAAAATTATTCTTAATACGTAACTCA